>ML314400.1:0-125094 GCA_005239505.1 Nicotiana paniculata | reverse complement strand
GGGGGGAATTCCCTAGCCTTGGATTTATTCACTGAAAAACTCCCTGGATGGCAAAGACAATATTAAAGTGTTCATAAGAGCTATTGCTTAAGAGAAGGATAAGTGCATTAGTAAACATTCGAGGACGAATGTTCCAAAGGGGAAAATGATGTTACACCCCGTGTTTTCATACGGGAGAGTACGTCGTAAGTCAATTGACGTAATCTGAGAAATAAGATTATATTTGGAAGCATATAAAGTAAGTTATTCATGTTACCTTGGAGGTTAAAAATATTTAAGATCATGAATAACGAGTACCAAGAGGGTTGGAAATCTTAGAAGCTAAACCAATTGAAGAAAATAAGTTTCGTCGAAAGTCGACAAATTTGAAATGTTATAACATGTACTTTAGGGTGAGACTGTGGAACAAAAGTTGGCAAAGGTCTTCACAAGTTACATAAATAATGTGCTGAAAATTAGGTCAAAGTAACTGCAATTTTATCCCAATATACTTGGAATTATTGGATGATCTACCAACCAAATTTAAAATCTATGAGTCTAGTTTCCAAAGCATCAAACCGTTCATCTATACGATGTTGGAGTAGAGATATATTCGCGTTTTAGCGAGACTGCGCCAAGCAGCTCTCTATGGGACCCATATAGGCGGTTTAGATATGTTGATATATATAAGACGCCTCAACCCCCATTTTAACTCGTTTATTTTCATTATCTTAAGACCCTATACACCTTAAAACACTCTCTCAAGGTTATCTCATGATCCAAGACCCAAATAAAGGGAAAACAACACAAAGCAAGTGTCGGGAATCCCGCCGCGCTAGTAAGTTTCTTGTTCTTCTTGTTGTTGCTGATTTTTGGGTGGTTCCAGATCATGTGGGAGGTTCTTTTAAGTGGTTTATGTTCTGTAAAATACTATCCAATATCAACCCTAGGTTATTTCAAGTCTTGCAAATGGATTACACCATATTCAACATCAAAAGTTAGTTCTAGTTAAGAATAACACCTCTTTGAGGTTGTGTTGTCATTGAGGATAGTTGTGTGCTGTGTTTTGCTGAAATTTAAAGATTTTGATACTGTTTAAGGTGAGTATAACATCCTACTAATTTTTCTTAAGCTTTGTTGTATGTTGGTTAAGTTGTTAGGATAATAAACTACAAGATAATACTTGGATTAGCTTAAGTCACTTCTATGGTGTTGTATTGACATTGAGGGCTGTTGTAAGCTAAATATAACTTGGATTTCAACTTTAAGCTACTATAGGAGGTATGTTTATTGTGTTATTGCAGGCTCTTAAGTTTTTCTTAATGTTGATTAAGTTAAATGGTTGGACTAGACATGAACTAGTGAATTAAGTTGCACATTGAAGAAAGTTGGAGTTGTGAATTGTTTCCTTTGTTATAAATATATGGTATAATGATGGAATCATTGACTAATTAATTAATTATCATATTAATGATGTAGTTAAGTTAATGTAAGAAGTCTATAAGGGGTGATATGGGTTATACAGATTCTGATTGAGCTTGCTGCTCAAAATAATTGTTGAACTAATCGGAGAGCTTATTGTGAATTATATTGTTGTTGTTTGGGCTATTTGGTGACTTTTGGTAACATATGGGATCTAGTAAAAACAGGGGAGGTCCTGTCCATTTTCTTGTAGAATATTGGTTTTAAAATATGAGAGTTACAATGCTTAAATGATGACGACGAAGTCGGGTTACTCATTGTAGACGTAAGAAAATCATATTTAGCTTTGTTGACGATTGGAGAGAAGATTGCAAAGGTATGTTAAGACACTTCCTTATTTCTTTTGGCATGATCTAAAGTGAAACAAACATAAACGATACGCTATTTTATAATGAATCTACTCCTAGAAACTAAGGTTTTCCATGTTGTTCTTTCCTTACAAAGTTTCTAAGAAAGTATGTATGACCCTTGAGTCCTAGTAAAGTTCATATTGATGGTATGCTGTCCATAATGTTAATTGAAGGTGAAACTACCTTACGTCACTCTGAAAGGTTTAGAGCGTGATTCCATGAGTCCAGCATGCATATATATAGTATCTATTTTACTCTATCGAGCCGCGCTATAGTCGGTCGGGTACGGAACCTATTGTGAAACTACTGATCAGTTGGGTTTACCGAGCTCTACGTGGCCGGATACGATTCTACCGAGCCTTTTGATAGCCGGGTATGTTTTTACCGAGTCCTCTTTGAGGCCGGGTATGATATGATGGTGATGATGCCCACAGAGGTGGATGATTTTAAAAGATTATGTATATATATGTATCACGCATTTCATGTCACTATCTCTTAGAGGCACTCAGATGCTACAGGTTGTATCTCCAATATCTCTCTTTACATTACTATTCTTATTTATGCTTTTCTGCCTTACATACTCAGTACTTTATTTGTACTGACGTCCCTTTTGCCCGGGGACACTGCGTTTCACGTCCATAGGTCCCGATAGACAGGTTGGTAGTTCTTCTAGTAGGCTATCAGTTCAGCGAAAGGTGTTGCTTTACTCTACTTGCTCCGGAGTTGCCTATTTTGTCAGTATGATTGGGACATGTATTGACTGGTATGGCGGAGCCCTGTCCTGACCTATATGACATTTATGTAGTCTTAGAGGCTTGTTGACAGATGTCAAGTTTATGGATACTTTTATGGCCTTGTCGGACTATGTTTTGAGTTTACAAATGATCATGTCAGCCTTATAGGCCCGTATGTCACATGTATAAGTTTCTATATAATTGGATCATCCTATGTCTAGTATGCACTTATATTTTATTCTGGTTATCTTATGACAACCCTTTTGGCCCATTTACCCATGATAGTATGATAAGAAATGTATGTTATGTTGGTACTCAGTTGAGTAAGGTACCAGGTGCCCGTCGCGGTCCATAGGTTGGTTTATGACAGGTCCCTCCTCAAAGGACTCACAGTAAAGTTGAAACCTATGGTGATGGTCCAGACTTACCAGCAATAGCCCACTGCTGCTACCATGGATGAAGTGGATAGGCAATACAAAACAGTCCCGTGGACATATCAACAGAAAGAGAAAGCCAAATGATGGATTCCGCATCGACTCATGGTATGACTAGGTCATGGAGGTGTTGCGCTTTTTGGAATGTAAACCGAGGGAATCTAAGAAGGGAGCAGACTCAGAGAAGAAATATAACAGATCGGAGGCTGCAAAATTCTAGAAGAAGATGTCAGCCAAAGAATACTCTGTGGAGGAACTTCTGAAGAAAACCCAGCACAAATGTCAATCACAAATTTGCTGATGAGTTATTATAGTCATAAAGACACCTTGATGAAAGTGTTAAGTGGGGTGAGCGTGACGAGAAACACTACTAGTGAGGCACTGGCATCAACCATTGGGAAAATGGTCGAAGTGAATATGATCACTTCTCAAAGAGAAGAACTTCCTATTGAAGGCGTGGTTCACAATAAAGCTTTACAAATCACTGTCAAATGTGGAGATAGAGTGGAGTCCTGAGTACTGGTTGATGGAGGATCGAGAGTCAATATCTACATTCTCTCTACTCTACGAGAATTGGGTATCCATCTAAGAGAAGTAAAGGAAAGTCATGTGAGAGTAAGGGCTTTTGACTAGTTGCAGAAGGGTGTCGCTGGAGAAATTTATTTGGCTATACATATTGGACCAGTTGAGTTTCCTATACTATTCCCAGTGATGGATATTTCATATTTATACAACTTGCTGCTAGGAAGACCCTGGATACACATGGGAGGGGCATTCCCATCTACCTTACACTAGTCTATGAAGTTCAAATAGGGTTATAAAGAGATCGTGATCCACAATGAATAGAGCAAATCAACTTATCTAGAACATGAAGTCCCATTTAGAGAAAGATTAGACGGGGTCGCTTCCCATGCAGTTGAGATTATGCAGACCACAAAAATAGAAGATATTGAGAAAAACCTGGGAATGTATTCGCCATATAAATCAAAGATGTCCATGAGGGAAATGATAAAGTATGAATACAAACTAGGAATCAGGCTGGGAGCCCAATTAGACGAGATAGTAGAGTCGATTTAGCAGAATGGGCAGAAAGGTAGAGCAGGCATAGGATATCAGCCTCCAACTGGGAGGACTTGTACCTGTAGCTTTGGGAAAAAGGCTTTTATGCTAGAGCGTGTTTAGGGTATGGGTCACAGCTCAACACCAGAGGACGATACATCGATGGAATAGGCGGGCGATTCGTGACCATGATTGAAGAATGCTGTGAAGGAATTGATATCAAGACACCGACCATTTGGAATGCCAAACCAGGAGAGGACCTAAGGAATGGAAAAACCATCCCGTCTTTGGTTTTCCAGTAGTCTTGGTAGTATGGAATGTAAAACATTAAAAAAAAAGAGCGCACGGTCAATTGAGGCTTGAACCGTGCATGTACTCTTTTGCCATTTGCCTCTTTAAACGCTCAGACGTTCCTCTTTTGATGAAATAAAAATAATTGCTTTATTAAAATTATTGCAAAATTATTTATCGCTTCTTTTATACTTAATTTTTCATTTCTGTAATCAAAACAATAACAACCCGCGATCTGCGATTGTGACATGTTATGAAACCCTTGAGCAAAGCGATCCAGATTACGACAAATACAACAAGAGCATGATTCTAGATAATCTCTCACAAGAGATCGAACACCTGGAAAACCAGAAAAAGCCTAACCTAGAAGACAGAAGTGGTCAACATGGGAAGCAAAGAAAATGTAAAAGATGCCTGGATCAACATCCATCTAGAAGCAGAGCAGAAGGAGGAATTGGTTGAGCTCCTCCGACAATACATCGGTGTGTTCACATGGTCGTACGATGACACGCCTGGGTTAAGCACTGATATTGTTTTGCATCAAATGCCTATTGATCCTGCTAGATCACCATACAAACAAACACCCAAAAAATTCAAGCCAGAGTCGAGTTTAAGGATAAAAAAAGAAGTAGGCAAGCAAATATAAGCGAATATAGTGAGGGTCACCAATTATCCCACATGGTTGGCAAATATCATCCCAGTGCCCAAGAAGGATGGGAAGATCAGGATATGTGTGGATTATCGAGATCTCAATAAAGCCAGCCCGAAGGGCGATTTTCCCTTACCAAATATTCATATCCTCATCGATAACTGTGCAAAGCATGAACTGCAATCATTCGTGGATTATTTTGCCGGGTACCACCAGATCCTGATGCATGAAGAAGATGCAGAAAAGACAACATTCACTACACCGTTGGGATTTTACTGCTACAGAGTCATGCCGCTCGGTTTCAATAATGCTGGCGCTACTTACACGATGACCATGACAAGCCTATTTCACGATATGATGCACAAAGAGATAGAGGTATATGTGGATGACATCATCATCAAGTCTCGAAAGAGTTCAGAACATTTGGATGATCTGGGGAAGTTTTTTGAATATTTGCGGAGGTATAGTTTGACGCTGAATCCTGCAAAATGTACATCAAGAATCCTTGATGGAAAGCTAGGTTTCATTGTAAGAAGAAAAAGTATAGAATTGGATTCTTCGAAGTTCAAAGCTATTCAAGAGTTGCAACCGCCCAAGAGCAAGAAGGATGTGATAAGTTTCTTGGGTAGATTAAATTACATCAGTATTTTCATAGCACAGTCTACAACAATTTGTGAACCTATCTTCAAGCTGCTAAAGAAGGATGCTGCTACCAAAATAGACAGAAGAGTGTCAGAAAGCCTTCAACAGACTTAAGGAGTATTTGTCAAATCTACCAGTGTTGGTTCCTCCGGAACCCAGGAAGCCACTGTTGTTGTACATATCGGTCTTGGATAATGCATTTGGATGTGTGTTCTGACAACACAACGAAACTGCAAGAATGGAGTAGGTCATATACTACTTAAGGAAGAAGTTCACATCATGTGAGGCCAAATACACTTTGATAGAGCGCACTTCCTGTGCTTTGACCTGGATTGACCAGAAATTGAGGCATTACATGTCAGCATACACCGCGTATTTAATATCCCGGTTCGACCCGCTCAACTATATCTTGCACAAGCCGATGCCTACAAGAAAACTAGCCAAATAACAGATTATCTTGAGCGAATTTGACATTGTGTACATAACACAAAAGGCCATCAAAGGACAAGATTTAGCCGACCACCTTGCAAAGAATCCAGTGGACAAAGATTATGAGCCACTCACTACATATTTTCCCGACGAAGAGGCATTGTTCGCCGGAGAAGATATTGCGGAGTCATACCCAGGATGAAGGATGTTTTTTGACTGGCGGCATATTTCAAAGTAGTAGGAATTTGGACAGTCCTAATTTCGGAATCAGAACAATTACCCGGCATCAGTAAAGATAAGCTTCCCTTACACCAATAATATGGTCGAGTATGAAACGTGCATCCTTCGGATCAGGATGGAAATTGTCATGAACATCAAAGACCTTTTAGTCATAGGGGATTCTGATCTATTGATATACCAACTTCAAGGGGAATGGTTTACCAAGAACATCAAGATTCTTCAATACCTGTGTGTAAAAGAGTTACGCAATAAATTCACAAAGATTGAGCTCAAGCACATTCCCAGAATACAGAACGAGTTTGCTGATGCTCCCGTAACCCTGTCATCCATGATTAAGCATTCAGATAAGAATTACATTGACCCTATTGAGGTAGAGATCAGAGATCAACATGCGTACTGTTTTCATGTAGATGAAGAGCCGGATAGTAAACCATGGGACTACAACATCAAAAGGTTCCTCAAAATAATAGAGTATCCGGAGAACGATACTAATAGACAAAAGCAAACGCTCAATAGGCTGGCAAATCACTTTTTCCTTAATAGGAAAGTCCTGTATAGAAGGACCCCAGACTTGGGTCTATTAAGATGTGTATATTCCATTGAACCAACCAGATTCCTAGAAGAAATACATGTAGGAACGTGCAGACCTCACATGAACGACTTCACCTCAGCCAAGAAGATATTAAGCGCCTGATACTTTTGGATGACCATGGAAAACGATAATATCCTTTATGTGCAGAAGTGTCACCAGTTCCATATCCCTGAGGATTTCATTTGGGTTACTCATAATGAGTTGAATGTAATGGGTTCGCCTTGGCCGTTTGCCACTTGGGGCATGGACATGATTGGACCTATAGATCCCCCTGAATCAAATGGGCACCGTTTCATCTTGGTAGCCATTGACTAATTCACCAAAGAGGTTGAAGCATCTACCTACAAAGCCATAAGAAAGAAAGTAGTGGTGGATTTCGTCCGTAACAACATCGTGAGGAAATTTGCGAGAAGTTTAGAATTGTCCACCGCAACTCTACATCCTACAGACCACAAATGATTTTTGAGTAGTTGAAGCAACTAATAAAAACAACAAAAGGATTCTGTGGAAGATAGTAGACAATGTCACGAGAAGTTATCCTTCGCCTTACAGGGTTATTGAACCACCATAAGGACATCCACTGGGGCCACGCCATACCAGCAGAGTTTGAGATACCATCCAAGATGCCAAGTTAGATTCTGCAGAATGGATACATCTTTGGCAGGAGCAACTCATGATCATATATGAGAATAGAATGGATGCAATATTCCATAGCTAGCTATATGAAAATAGGTTGGCTAGTGCATTTAGCAAAAGGTCTGTCGCTAGTTTATACTGGGGTAGTTGTATTGGAAGAAAATATTCCCCCACTAGGGAGAAGCCAAAGGAAAGTCCGCACCAAATTGGCGAGGTGCGTGGTTAACCGAGTGTTGTCGGGTGGAGCTCTGATCTTGGAAGAGATAGACGAAAGAGTCAACACAAAGCCTATTAGTTAAAACAAAATCAAGAGATATTGCGTTTGAAGAAAATAGAGTTAGGATTTGGCTGTAATAGAACTACGCTCATCCTAACTTCCAGCGGAGGGATATGTAGGCAAACCTGCATAGGGTTTAGTTTCTCTCTATCCCCTTTTTTTTGTAATAGAAAATCCAAATATCATCCTGTATGTACTCAGAACGACGCCATGACTAGATTTCCTTTGAAAGGAATACATAGGCAATCAACATCGAATTCAGTCCTCTTTTGTAATTGAACTACGTTCTGGCCTGATTACATTAGGATACATAGGCAATCTAATTAAGACTCAGCCATTTCATTTTCAATCTCATCATCTGTTGTAATCGAATGAGTCCAACCATACAACAATTTCTCAAATACAACTTCAAATCGCGTTTCAAATTCAAAAAATTAGTCTAAGAAGTTTCACAAATTTTTCCCAAATTTCCAACTCAAACCACTAATTAAATGATGAAAATAACAATGGATTCATGTAATATAGCCAAATCTGAGTTAGAATCACTTACCCCGATGATTTTCTTGAAAATACCTCAAAATATTGCCACAAACCAAGCCCTCTAGATCCAAAAGAAGAAAATAAAATAAAACTCTTGACCTAAGCCTTTTGTGCCCAGTGATTTTCGCTTATGCGGGGTCACTGTGGCACCTACGACACTGCACTTGCAAAAAAACCATCGCTGGTACAGTTCCAACTAATGCCATGAAATTCTATTTGTGTGGAAAAATTACTCGCATCTGCGAGCCCGCTTCTGCGGAGTCACGACAAAACCCGCGGTCCTTCCTAAGCTCCTCAATGTTTTGCTTATGCAGAAGGAAACATCGCGCCTACAGATCCGCACCTGCAAACCTTGGCTCTTGCTGCCCCTTTCTACTTCTGCGCTTCTCCACTTGCACCAGCGAGTCCGCACCTGGGCGGCCATTCCCACTGCGGTTGCGATGGAACCAGAGCAACAGAAGCTTCAGCAACACTAAGTCCAAAAATTGTTCCAATTTCAATTCGATTCACATCCGAGGCTCCCGGGACCCCCTACGAATATACCAAGTTCTAAAACACATAGCAGACCTGCTCGAGGCCAAACATTACATCAAACAACACGAATTGTACTAATTGTGACCCAAATCAAGCCCATTGAAACAATGAATATCCGACTTCCAATACTAATGCTGATTCATACCAAAACAACTTCGATTGACCTCAAATTTAGCACACACGTAATAAATGATATGACAGACCTATTCCAACTTCCGGAATCAATATCTGGTCCTGATAACTACAAAGTCAACTCTCGGTCCAAATTCTCAACCTTCCAAACCTTCAATTTTCTAACTTTCGACAATTCAAGTCGAAACGACCTACGGACCTTCAAATAAATATCCGGACACGCTCCTAAGTCCAAAATTACCATACGGAGCTATTGGAATCGTCAAAAGTCCATTCCAGCATCGTCTACACAAAAATTAAACTATGGTCAACTTTTTTAACTTAAGCTTCCAATTAGGGATTATGTGTTCCATTTCACTCCGGAACTCACCGGAACCAAAGCCAAACACCCCTGGTAAGTCATATAACCACAATATAAAATATAGGAGACAGTAAATAGAGGAACGAGGCTAAAATACTTAGAACGATCAGTCGGATCATTACATCCTCCCCCTCATAAAACAAACGTTCGTCCTCAAACGAGTATAGAGACATACCTGAAGTGGTGAAAGGATGCGGATAATGGCTACGCATATCATGCTCAGTATCCCAAGTCGCCTCCTTGACTGGTTGGCCCATCCACTAAGCCTTCATTGAAGCAATGATCTTTGACCTCAACTTTCGGACCTACCTATCCAAGATGGCCACCAGCGCCTCAACATACGACAAATCGTTATCCAACTGAATTGAGCTGAAATCAACACATGAGACGGATTGGGCTACCTCACCTATCCTCTCAAGAATCTCAAAAGGTTCAATATGCCTAGAGTTGATCTACATAATTATTCTGTCTAGATTGATCTATACGAAGTCTTTCTGGAATCAACTTAACCTTTTTTAAAGCATCCTGAACCGAGTCAGTACCCACTAGCCTAGCCTCACCGGGCTCAAACCAACCTAACGGAGACCGACACTGCCTCCCTTACAAGGCCTCATACGGATCCATCTAAATACTCGATTGGTAGCTGTTGTGGTAGGAACTGCCCAAGCGGAAAGATCTTATCCCAAGAATCTCCGAACTCCATAACATAGGTACGAAGCATATCCTCTAATATCTGAATAGTGCGCTCGGACTATCCGTCCCTATAAGGATGGAATGTTGTACTCAACTCAACTTGTGTGCCTAACTCATGATGTACGGCCTTCCAGAATTGCAATGTAAACGGAGTAACCCATTCAGAGATGATGGATACCAGTATGCCATGAAGTCGGACAATCTTGCTAATATAGCCCTGAGCCAGCTGCTCTGAAGAATAATTAGTCACCAATGGAATGAAATAAGCCAACTTGGTGAACCTATTCACAATCACCCATACTGAATCAAAATTCATTTGAGCTCGTGGCATCCTAACAACGAAATCCATGGTAACTCGCTTCCATTTCCACTCAGGAATATCAAGCCTCTGAAGCAAACCACCTGGTCGCTAATGCTCATACTTCACCAGCTAACAATTTAGACATCGAGCCACATACCCTACTATGTATTTATTCATCCTCTACCACAAATAGTGCTACCTCAAGTCCTGATGCATCTAAGCAACACCCGGATGAATGGAGTACCGCGAACTGTTGGCCTTCTAAAGAACTAATTCATGCGAACCATCCATATTAGGTACACATAGCTGCCCAAGTATCCGCAACACATTGCCATCCCCAATAGTAACTTCATTGGCATTGACATGCTGGACCGTGTCCTTGAGGACAAGAAAATGGGGGTCGTTATACTAACACTCTCTGATACGACCATGTAGAGAAGACCGAGAAACTACGCAAGCCAAAAATTGACTCGGTTGCGAAACATCCAATCTAACAAACTGGTTAGCCAATGCCTGAACATCTAATGCTAATGGCCTCTCCACTACCGGTAAATATGCTAAACTACCCAAGCACTCCACCTTATGACTCAAGGCATCGACCACCACATTAGCCTTCCCAAGATGATGTAGATCCTTATATTCTCATAGTCCTTAAGCAACTCTAACAACCTCCGTTGCCGCAAGTTAAGATCCTTCTATTTGAATAGATGTTGTAGACTCCGGTGGTCGGTATTGTCACGCCCCGACCTCGAGGAGCACCACTGACGCTCATCCGAGATAACCCGACCGAGCAAGCCTGTACAACACCTTCTACCCGAACTCACCCACGAATAAAGAGAAGATCTATTTTATTAACTAGATGATGAGGAGGCCATGTGATCCATACTAGTTCATTACCATTGGTTACGTCATTTATAAGTCTAAAAATACACACACTTTCATAGTTTGAAGTGGAAAAAGTGATTCAAATACAACATTACTAGTTTGACTTTCCCAACACCAATATACAACCTACAACATGTCTATGGAGCCTCTAATAGAGACAAAGGAGTACTATGATAGTGTCGGCAACAAGGTCCCGACAATATCTCAAAATATCATACACAAGGAACAAAAGATACACGACCCTAAAATAAAGTGGGGCTCACCAAGTCAGCTAGGAAGAGGGTGTAGTGCTATCACTGATCAATGCCGCTTAATGTGGAACCACCTACATCCATTAAAGATGCAGCGCCCCCGGCAAAAGAGACGTTAGTACAAGTGTGAATGAACAAACACCCTCTCAATAGAACAAATAATAATACAAGGAAGAACAATCATAGAATTAGTGCGAGCCTCAAAAAATACCAAGACATCAAGTTAGGAGCACGATAAGATTTCAGGTAAATTTTTGTATTTTAGGTTGGGAGATCTTTAGTACCGATATACCACTATGTCTTTAGCACGGAGTCCGATCACGGCCTGATCGGCTGGGTTGTCTCACCCAAAGACATTCAATCATAATCACAATCACAATCTCATTAACTATCTTAATCACATTCTCAAGCACAATAACCACAATGTGTGTGACATGGAATCCGATATTGTCCCGATAACTTAGGTCGTTGCACCACAATGGCGTGTGGATCAACTTCACCCTTCACTAGCAATCATCTCATCCCATTTAAGGTGATTAATCTCATTACATGAATCTCATCCCAAATAAGTGGAATAATCGCAATCCACTCCTACACTGGCACTTGTAGTTTCTGGGTTAGGTTATTTCAACCTACCCTTCCTCGATGACTAACAATACTACCAAATTCTTATTATATAAAGGACTTTCAGCTCATTTATAGTGTTTTACTCATCTTTTCATTTCACTGGTACTACTGGCCACAAATGTAATACCATTCTTGGCACGTTGGTCATATTTCATAGTTCATGTTCCCCCATTTCACTTTCAAACGTCATCATGGATTATCAACAACAAAGCATATCTAATCACGACTTTTAGGAAACAAATGAGCAAATACGAGTCTTAGGCGCATTGAGTTTTCTTCCACAATTTGGCATAATAACTCGCAATGGAGATATAATTGAATTCATAATATTTTGACACATGGTCACATTTGAATACATGCTCGAAGGATAACAAAATATGATAAGAGCATTTAGAATATATTTTGGAACGTATATCTTTCGACACAAAGTTTATTCGGAATAGTCAAATATATAATAATTAACTTGGTACATGAGAAGTGATTAATTGACCCATCATACTTGAGACTTACGCAAACATCGTGGGATTTAATTCTAAAAGAGAATTACAACCAACATACCTCGCTTTGAGCTTCCTTAAATTACTACAATGATCCAGAAATTCTAGCAACTCCCATATATTTATAAACATAACAAAATTGAACCATAATTAGGAAGATGCTCGGGGGTTCAACTCATTTGAACATTTATCAAACAATAAGTGGGCATTATGATTTCAAGGTCCTCCTATGGTGTATTCCTTCACCCCACAACCAAATGTCTACCCATTTTAGCTCAACAATATTCTCACAACTTTGTTGGTACATGCATTCATAGACAACACCCCCATACCTTAGAATCACACTCCCCATTACCCATCATCTACCCCAAACTCAAAATTAAAGACTAGGGTATGGAACCATACCTCTTGGATGAAGACCTTATGAGTTTTTCTTGTGAATTCTTCAAGACTTGAGCAAAGATTGGTGAACCAAGCACTTGGGGATTCCTCCTCTCTATCTAAAACACTCCCTCTCTATAAAATGGCAGAATTCCTCTTCAAAATGGTCTTTTAAGTCTATTTATTAAAACAGGGTCGGGTTATAAAAATAGGAAAACAGACCCTCTGAACTTAGCTCTGCGATCGTAGAGTGGACCATAGAATATATATGCAAAATGGGTTGCAAAAGTGATGCCAAAAACTAGGATGCCTTAGATCTGTCTGCGGTCCGCAAACCAGTTCTGCGGGGCGAAATGGACCTGCAGAATCACCCTCTGAATTTCATCATGCCAATTATGCGATGGAAGTTCGGCCCACGAAATGATTATTCGGTCACATAGTTGACCGCAAAATGACATCCAATATTGGAAATTTGTTTGCTTCACTCTGCGGCGAATCTATGGTCCGCGAAGTAGTTTTGCGATCACATAATGGACTGCAGAAATGGCCTATTCTGCAATACTTTTTCTTCAACTTCCTAAAGTAGTGTTTAACCCAAAATGTCTGTACCTCCAACACATTAATCTACCTCGGCGCCACAAAACTCCGAGTCTAGGTTAAATGTTATGGGGCCTTACAGGTATAGACATCACAAGGGACACCGTACAAATAGTGTCGCCAAATCTTCAAGGCGTGAACAATAGCTGCTAATTGTAGGTCGTGGACATGGTAATTCTTCTCATGCACCTTCAGTTGTATAGACGTGTAGAAAATCACCCTACTGTCTTGCATCAACACCACCTCGAGGCCAACATAAGATACATCACAATACACAGTGTAAGACCCCGAACCTGTATGCAACACCAACACTAAGGCTGTAGTCAAAGCAGTCCTGAGCTTTTGAATACACTATTCATCAAGTGCATGAATGTTGTTGGGGAGCTGGTCAGCCTAAATAACATCACAAGGAACTCGTATTGACCATAACGGGTCCTTAAAGCGATTTTCGGAATATCCCAAATCTTTAGCTGGTGATAACCTGACCACAAATTAATCTTTCAGAATACTGTGGCACCCTTTAGCTGGTCAAATAGGTCATAAATGTGTGGCAATGGATTCCTGATCTTCAGTGTAACTTTGTTCAACCGTCGATAATCAATACACATGCGTATAAAACCACCCTTTTTCTTTACAAACAAGATCGGAGCACCCCAAGGTGACACACTGGGCCAAATGAAAGCCTTATCAAGCAACTCTTGCAACTGCTCATTTAACTCCTTCAACTCTACTAGGGCCATACGGTATGGTGGAATAGAAATGGTCTGAGTGCCTGGCAACAAATCCATACCAAAATTGAAATCCCTATCGGGTCGCATGCCGGAAAGATCCGCCGGAAATACATCTGGATAGTCTCTCACTACCGAAACTGACTCGACGTTAGGAGTATCAGTTCTGACATCCCTCACAAAGGCTAGATATGCATCACACTCCTTCCCAACCATCCGATGTGCCTTAAGGAAAGACACCACCCTGCTAGGAACATAATCCAAACTACAATCCTCTCCAACTGCAGCAAACCTAGAATAGCCAACATCACCCTCTTGGAGTGACAATCAAGAATAGCATGATAGGGCTACAACCAATCCATGCCCAAAATAACATCAAAATCTACTATACTAAGAAATTATAGATCAACTCTTGTCTCAAAACCACCAAGAACAACTAAACACGACCGATACACACGGTCAACAACAATGAAATATCCCACGGGTGTAGACACATAGACAAGAGAACTCAAAGAATCACGGGATACACCCAAATACAGAGAAAAGTAAGATGATACATATGAATAAGTGGATCCTGGATCAAATAAGACTGATGCATCTCTATGACAAACTTGAACAATACCTGTGATAACTGAGTCTAATGCAAGTGCCTGCATCCTACTCGGAAAAGCATAACATCTGGCCTGGCCTCCCCCTCTAGGGCAACCCCTACCTGCCTGATCTCCACCCCTAGCTGGCTGAGAAGGTGAAGTGGCAACTAGTATGGTAACCGCTACCTGAGAGGTTTGGGTACCCTGTGGAATACATGGAGTCTGAGTAGTCTGTGGGTGCACCCCTCCTGAGTCAGGGGCAGTCCCTCACTATATGACAAATATCACCATACTCAAAACAAGCTCTCGGAGGACATAGCTACTCTAATTGGCTTAGGCCTGGTTGGCTAGGCTGATCGCTAAAAGCACCCTATGCAGGAGGTGCATTAGACAGTGGCAGTGCATAATGGGCAACCTGGGACCTAGGACTAACCGGAATACCACTGGAAGTTGGAAGTGCTGCATGAACTGGACGACTCATATAGCCTCTACCATGACGGGTTGCAGCTGGGGCACGGGAACCACTATATGTGCCATAATTTCGAGGCCTCTTGGCCTCCCATTCCTCTCTCTCCCATCCTCACATACCCTCGAATCTCTGAGTGATCTCTGCCACCTGCTAGTATGGGTATCAGTCTCCAAGTCTCGGGCCATATTGAATCTAATACCATAGTTGAGTCCCTTGATAAATTGACAGACTCTTTCTCTGACTATGGACACTAAGGCAGGTGCATGTCTGGACAACTTGCTTAAACTGAAAACATATTCTGATACGGTCATAGCACCCTGTGCAACTGTTCAAACTTCGCGTGCCATGCATTCTGAAGGCTATAAGGAACAAACACTCTTAGGAACATCTCTAAAAACTAAGCCTAGGTGAGTGAAGTTTCCTATACCCTCCTCATAAGCCTACCACCATATATATGCTGGTCCACTATACCCATGGTACAGAGAATACGGTCGAACTTCACCAGAAAGCCCTGTGCGTCCTCTGTAGCTAGGCCACTGAAATTAGGAGAATGGTTTTTCTTGTACCTGTCGAGCATAAGATGCTCTCTTCAAATGTTGGTTGTCCTAACCTTGGGCTGGGTTGGAATAACTGGCTACACTAGTATAACCTCTAGGACCTGGTCAACATGGACCCGCTGCTCTGGGGTGAGGCAGTCTAGCTCCTCCCCTAGTATGAGATGTGGCCGATGCAAGTGGAATCAACCGTGCCTGAGCTAGAGTACCAAACATGCTTAATAACTGGGCAAGAGTCTCCTGAAGTGCAGGGGTAGTAACAGGCGCATCGGGTGCCTGCCCCTAACTGGAGCTACTAGTGGCTCCTTTGACACAACTCAGGCAGGTGCTCTTGCTGCACTATGTGCCTCTCTTCGGCCTCTATCCCAGCCCTAGCCTCTCGCGGCTCTATCAGAGAGCGTGGGTGTCTGATCTTCAGATTCAGCGGTGCGTGTCTTCACCATCTGTGAGAGAATAAAAAGACAAAGATTCAGAATTTTGAAGTCAACAAATTCACACGATATGGAATTGAAGAAGAGAAGATTTTCCTAACAGCTTGATAGCCTCTCGAAGATAAGCACAAATGTCTCTGTACTAATCCGCGAGACTCAACTAAACTTGATTGTCACTCATAACACCAATGAACCAAGAGTTTTGGTACCAACCTGTCATGGCCCCAATTTCCTTCCATAGGATGTTGTTATGGCACCTAGTCTCTAAGACTAGGGAAGCCTAACATACATGTAGAATATAACTGAGATAATGATAAAACTCTCAGATAACTCAACAACTATCATAAACGAATTCCGCAACTCAACAGAAAAACAAACTCCCAATACAAAATTATCTATAAAAAGGAAATTGAAATTGAAATAGAGAGAGGGTAACTCAAAGCCCGCGGATGCCGACAGGTATACCTTGAAGTCTCCAAATCCGAACACAACTCACTGTGCCTGGGTTGGTAAGAGGTACCTGGATTTGCACAAAAAAGTGCAGAAGTGTAGCATGATTACACCACAATGGTACCCAGTAAGTGCCTAACCTAACCTCGGTAGAGTAGTAACGAGGTCAGTTCAAGGCTCTATTGGAATAAATAAGATAACTAAGCAGGTATATACGACAATGTGATAATTAAACAATGGAAATAAGAAAATGACGATATATACCAAGAATAACTACACTGAACTAAGGCTAATAAGGCATCAAGGAAGAAAACAAGGAATAATATGCTAAGGAAACAAATAAACCAAAACAACAAGTGATGTAATAGAAAATTATCAACTAGAATCACTACCGAGGTACCGCCTCTAAGTCTCATACCACAAAATAATTCATAGTTTTCCTTATATCACCGTGAGAGCCTTACATTTAGTTTTCAAAATCAGTTTTCCCGAAATAATTTCCCGCGTTTTAGCACACCTTATCACACCGCGTGTCTTTAAGTATTTCTACTACCAGCAACATGCGTATCAAGTGCACCTTATCTCACTGCATGTACTTCAAACCCAATCCTTATACCACCACATGCGTATCAATATCACAACGTGTCACAATTTGCACCTGAAGTGCCCAGTATCACAACTTGCCAAAGAAGTAAACAATAATAGTGTTTCCCATGGATCAACCACAATATGCACAAGAGTCTCAACAATAACAATCGAAGGCGAATAACTCAACAATAATGGTATTTCACAACTTAACAACTTAGTCTCAATGTGAATCACAACCTTTATAACTCAATACCAATTTCAACAATAAGATATTCCAAGAAATAACAACTTCAAGTAAGGAACTCGACGCTTAAATAATGAATAAGGAATATAGAAAATAATAACCTCAACTAAACATGTAAAGACAATTAACCAGTAAGAGATAAGACAAGTATTAAGGAGGGCAAGTAAAGCATGTAAAGTTAGATTAATGATGATGAATATCATATTATGGAAACTCAATTAAAGGCATGAAGGGAATTTTCATAGCTAAAATCGGTCAATTACCACATTTAGCACTGTACACACTCGTCACCTTGCGTATACGGCTTCCACATATCACAATTAACAAAAAACAACAACAATCCTACGGGGTAATTCCCTCATACAAAGTTAGGCAAGACACTTACCTCAAAACACGCAAACTCAATCCAACAGTAAGACTTTCCCACGATTATCCAACTCTGAACGACCCGAATCTAGTCAAAACAAATTAATGCCATAAATATAAACAATAGGAAGCTATTCCGAACAATAAAGTTGCAATCTTTAAAGAGAAACAAAAAGTCAACTAAAAAAATCAACCCCGAGATCGAATCTCAGAACCCGACCAAAATTACAAAACCCGAACACTCATTCAATAACAAGTCCAACCAATAAAGAATTACTCAAATCCGACTTCAAACCGCCTTTCAAATCCCTAAAATTTGGTATAAGAAGTTTTACAAAATCTTCCCAAATTTCTAACTCAAATCACTAATTAAAGTGTAAGGCCCCGTAAGAATTTCACCTACTGGTGGAATGATATGAAGAGAAATGTAGAGGACTTTGTGTAGAGGTGTCCAAATTGTGAGCTAGTAAAGGACGAACATCAAAGGCCCGACGGGTTGGCACAAAACATCAAGATTCTAATGTGAAGTGGGAGATGATCAATATTGAATTTGTGGTAGGACTACCTCGCATTCCTTGCAAGTTCAACTCGATTTGGGTAATTGTGGATCGTTTTATGGAATCAGCACACTTCTTACCTATTAAGGCTACCGAGACAGCGGAACAATATGCTCAGCAGTATATCAAGGAAATAGTCAGGTTGCAAGGCATCCCAGTTTCTATTATCTCAGACCGAGAGGCACAGTTCATGGCTAATTTTTGGAAGAAATTTTAGTATGGTTTGGTACTCAAGTGAATCTTAGTACAACTTTTCATCCATAGACCGACATGCAATCAGTGCGGACAATTTGGATGCTTGAGGATATGTTATGCGTTTGTGTTATTGACTTCAAGGGTAGCTCAGATGATCATCTGCCGCTCATAGAATTTGCCTACAACAGTAGTTATCATGCTAGCATTCAGATGGCACCATTCGAGGCTATATATGGCAGGAGATATAGACCTCCCATTGGGTGGTTGGATATTGGGGAAGTGGAGTTGATAGGGCCAAACCTCGTGCATCAGGCTGTGGAGAAGGTTAATATCATTAAGAAACGGTTGAAAACTACCCAGAGTTGTCGGAAGTCCTATACGGATGTTCGGCGTAAGGATTTGGAGTTCCAAGAGGATGATTGGGTATTCTTGAAGGTTTTCCCCTTGAAGGGTATAATGCCATTTGGAAAGAAAGGAATATTGAGTCCGAGGTATGTCGGACCGTATAAAATCATTCAGAGGATTGGTCGGGTGGCTTACAGGCTAGAACTACCTCCAGAGATGTCTTTAGTGCACTCGGTGTTTCACGTATCCATGTTGAGAAGAAGGTTGGAAATCCGTCGCTTATTGTTTCGGTTGAGCCTATTGAGGTTAGTGAGGAATTGACTTATGAAGAGATTCCAGTTGCCATTATTGATAGGCAAGTTTGAAATGTGAGAAACAAAGAGATTGCCTCCGTGAAGTGTTATAGAGAAACCAACAAGTTTAAGATATCACTTGGGAGGCCGAGGAAGAGATTAAGAAGAAGTACCCTCATTTGTTTGAATGGTTATGTAGTTATGTCCATGATGTTAAAAGCTAACTTTCTACGAATCATGTTTCTTCTGTACAACTTATGTTAAGGATGCTCATTCATGGTAATATAGTGTTTATGGTATTATGGCATGTGTTGTTTCCATGTTTTTTAACATTGTTGTGTTATGGTTTTGCTGTTAAGACTTGTTCTGGGATTCTCTAACAAGTGGATTGGCCTAGTTATAGGGGAGACTCTGTGGAAAATTTCGGAAATTTAGGGAGCTAGTCAAAACTTGAAACTACTGGTGTGTAAAGTAATAACTAGGTCACATTGGATGCTAATGGCGGATTTTGACCCTCATTCGAGGATGAATGATCATAAGCGGGGAGGATGTAAGGCCCCGTAATAATTTCACCTAAAACCTGAGGTTTCGTGGTGCCGAGGGAGGCTAATGTATTTGAAGTTTTTTGTAAAACAGGGCATTTCTGCGATCCATTATGCGACTACATAACTGATCTACGGACCATAGATCCGTCGCAGAGTGAAGCGGAGAAATGGGAAAACTTGGGAGGTTGTTTTGCGGTCAACTATGCGGCTGCATAACTATTTTACGTGCCACACATATGTCGTAGAAGCCATCATGAGAATTCAAAAGGATGTTCAGCGGTCCATTATGCGACCGCATAATTGATCTGCAGACCGCAAAACCTGTCACATACCTGCACAAAAGTGCCATGTTCCAGAGGACCATTATGCTGTCCATTTTGTGGACCGCAGATTTGCATCGATGCTTCATTTTTTTAATTTTATAACCCGACCCTATTTAATTTTATCTAGCCACAAAAGGGTCATTTTCGAGGGATTATCTAATATTTTAGAGAGAGGAGAGAGCTATTCTATAGAGAGAAAAGGGAGGATTCAAGAATTTCACTACTCAACTTGGATCAAGCCTTGGAATTACATCAAGAGGAATTTGCTAAGATTTTCAAAAGGTACGAATTTCTTCCCCCAATTCTCCAATTTCGGATTTTTGGGTTGGGTATGGGTGACAAGAGTATACATATCACATGCATGAGATAATACGCATTGTGGTGAAGTTGTTAGAAAATCTAGGGTGGTTTTGTTCTTGAATTGGTTGAGGAAAGGTTGACATGTCATTGTAGCAGCTCTTGCCATACAAATTCCTCTAATCGTATGTGTAATTATCCCCTTTCTATATATTGGCATCGTTAGGAGTGTCGGGACGTTATTGTTACACCATGGAAGGCTCTTTCGAGGTATGAAGGCTAAAACTCCTCTTCTAGTATCAGAATTCCTGAATTCTTACAAAACTCCATCATGTGTAGTTCAAACTTGAAACACTACGGAGGTGCGATATTCTAGCTAGTAAATTGATTCTCAAATTGCATAACGTGTCAGAACCCTCGTGTGTTAATAAATCTTTATTTTGACTTAATTATGTTATACCCCTTATGGGAAGAAAATTTTGTTGGAAATTAATGTGATCAGATTCTTATTTCCCATATGATGAAATATTACGAACTTATACTTGTTAAGGCCAAATGTGAAAAAGGGTTTGATTTGAAAATAAATCTTTTGTACAAACTATTATCGTTTTGACAATCAAAATTGTTGTATTGTGGTTACACCTCCATATGCACACATTGGGGTGAGGGGGCAGGGCCTCTTTATGTAGAAATTGTGGTATTGTGATTACATCTCCAACCCCGCACACATTTGGGATGAGGAGTCCGGGTCTCTTTGTGTAGAGATTGTGGTATTGTCATTACCTCCACCCGAACACATTGGGGTGAGACGACAGAGTCTCTTTGTATAGAGATTGTGGTATTGTGATTACACCTCCACCCGTACACATTGGGGTGAGGTAACATGGCCGCTTTGTGTAGAGATTGTGGCATTGTGATTACACCTCCACCACACACATTGGGGTGACTTAACATGGGCGCTTTGTGTAGAGATTGTGACATTGTGATTACACCTCCACCGCACACATTCGGGTGAGGAGGCAGGGCCACTTTGTGTAGAGATTGTGGCATCGTGGTATAACTTATTATAGAGGATTCCCAACTTGAAATTTATAAATGCTATTGAAAACTTTAAATTTATTTTCTATGGTTTTAACAGCTATTTAAGCTCTTTTATTGCTTCCATGTTTTGACACATTCATGTTGTACTTCCAATCCTGAAGGGAGTGCTTGGTTTTCATACTAGTACTATTCGACATGTAATAAGGTCCCTTTTGTCAGGGGCGCTGCATCTTTAATGGATGAAGGTGGTTTCAAAACAGGTGGCTTTGATCTATGATAGTGGTGCACCCTCTCCCCAGCTGACTTGATGAACCCCACTTCATTTCGGGGTCATATACTTTTTGCTCCTTGTGCATTTAGTTTTGAGGTATAGCCCAAGTCTTGTTGCTGATACTATCATTGTACTCCTTTATATATATTAGAGGCTCCGTAGACACAGTGTGGATAGTATTTTGGTGTTGGTAATGTGAAACTTGTAACGTGGTATTTGTACCAAATTTTCCATTTCAAACTATGAAAGTGTATGTATTTTGAGACTTAAAATGATGTAACTACTAATAATAAATTGATGTTGTCGACATGTTCCTTCTCATAGTCTACCTAATGAAATAGATCTTCTCCTTATTCATGAGGGAGTTCCTGTAGGAGGTATTGTACATGCTTGCTCGCCGGGTTATCTCGGTTGAGCACCAGTCTTGTTCCCCGCGGTCAGGGCGTTATATAAATGATGAAAATAACAATGGATTCATGTAATATAGCCAAAATCCGAGTTAGAATCACTTACCCCGATTCTATGAATCATAACCCAAATCAATCCCATTGAAACTATCCGACTTCCAAAACTAATGCTGATTCATACCCAAGCAACTCCAATTGACTTCAAATTTTGCAGACAAGTCATAAATGACATGACAGACTTGTTCCAACTTACAGAGTCAAAATCTAACCACGATATCAATAAAGTCAACCCCCTGTCAAACTTCTCAACCTTCTGAATCTTCAGCTTTCTAACTTTTGCCAATTAAAGTTGAAACCACCTACGGACCACAAAAGTAACATCCGGACACGCTCCTAAGTCCACAATCAAGATACAGAGCTGGAACCGTCAAAACTCCATTTCGGAGTCGTCTACAGAAAAGTCAAACTACGGTCAACTCTTTTAACTTATGCCTCCAACTTAGGACTATGTGACCCATTTCACTCCGAAACTTACACGAACCAATACCAAACACCCACGCAAGTCATGTAACCACAATACAACATAGAGGAGGAAATAAATACCGGAAAAGGGCTAAAATGCTCAGAACGACCGGTCGGGTTGTTATAGTGGCACTGCGTTGCTTGAAGTAGTTCCCCTACTAGTAACACGCATATCAAGCCCACTTTGTCTCACAACATGTGTATCAACCTCTAGCTATATACCACTACATGCGTATAAATTTCATAACACAATCACAACTCGCGCCACAAGTGTCCATATGCCACAGCTTGCCAAACAGACAAAAATACCAATGTTTCCACAATAAATAGACCATGGCTCAAACACAATGTGTACAAAAATTCAACAATAACATAATGAATGAGAATTACTCATCAAGGAAAGATATCTCAACAATTAATAACTTCACCTCAATGTCATGACGACTTTTACAACTTCAACACCAATAACTCAACAAGAAGATATTCCACGAAATCACAACTTCAAGTAAAAGTAATTCAACATTTAGAGAAGTAATAAGACAATAACTTCAACTAAAAAATATAACAGCGAAATAACAAGGAAAAGGTAGAACAAGTGCTAACAACGTCAAATAAAACATGTAAGAGTAAATTAACACATGTAAGAGTATATTAACACTGAGAGATATAACATGTTATGACAATTTAATTAAAGGTATTGTTACACCCTATTTTTCACAAGTCTAAACAATATACAACTTATAGTACTTTAGGAGGTTATTTGAAGTTTAGAGTCGCCACCTAGTATTTAAGGTATACTATGACATCTATATTACATTATGTAATGTACAATTGATTATGGTCTGCGAACCTCTTGAGATTCTAGGTAAGGGTTCAAATTATCTCGAGGGAAAGGTGTTACGCATCCCTCAATATCCACAAAATATGATTTCGATGGATTCGATCTTATACGAGATGGATTAAATAAATATTTATTATTATAACAGAGAATTCAAATAGGAGAATGATTATCATGTACCCATATAAATAATTAAATACACAATGAATTATGTGCAAATGAAGTATGCCATTGACTTTGTGTTTTGAAAATAAAATGAATAAGGTATATTGAATCATATAGAATATATGATGTACAAAGAGTCATGTTTTGAAAGAATAGACTAAGCGTTAAAATTAGTTTAGAGAGAGAATGATTAAATATGTAACAAAATATGCAACAAGAATAGAGTATAAAAAGTCTTAAAAAAATATATTAAAGAATCGTATTGTAGTGTGAGTTGAATAATATGAAAGAGTTGTGCTTAAAGAATGCATATTTGATCAAAGTATTTAAATAAAGAGTTGAATTTCACAAGAATAAGCTTAAAAGAATCGACTTATGATTTGAAGATAAAACTTTGAACGAGTGACTAAAGTATGAGAGAACATGTATTAAGGAGTAAGTTGAAAGGAGAAAAATGATTATTTGCATATGAGTAATTATACCAAAAGAAACAATGTGTTGTTAACATGAATGAATATAATGAATTAGATTACAAAGACATGTATAACAAGATATTCTAAAGTTTGGAAGAATTCATCCAAAACAATTCGCCTATGATGGAATTAAAATATTAATTAGTAAGCACATATTCACAAATTAATTAGTATGGATGAAGAAATGTAAGAATGTGATCAAGTATGATGACGAAAAGATCCTAATGTTTTCATGCTGTCAGGATCTCAATTTTCCTTCGTAAGATGTCATGATTACACCCTGTCTTTAAGACTATGCAAGCCTAACACTTACTGAATTAATGAAAACATCATCTAACAAGTGTCAAAACCGGTAGTACAAGTCACAAGCTCTATTGAGTTCCTATAGAAAATCTCTAAGTACAACTGTTACGAAATAGAATTAAACTATACAAAAATAACTTCCGAAGGTGACTCGGATACCTACGAACGCAACAATAGGTATACCTTGAAGTCTCTGCAGCCATATCTGGTCCGTTATCTAACAATCATTAGACTATGAGTACCTGAATTTGCACAAAGTTGTTTACAAGTGTAGTATGAGTACACCATGATTGATACCTAGTAAGTATCAAGACTAACGTTAGTGGAGTAGTGACGAGGTACAAGTCAAGACATTCACTAGACAAGATAACCTGGGCAGTATAGAGGTATAAAGCTAATAATGGATATATTGCAATAAAATCAACATGTGATATAAACAGTAAGGCAACAAGAATACCACGAAATATCATTGAACCCAAATAAGGAACACAGAGAACAATCAATTAATGAAGTCGTTCTAACACACTATCCACAACAAAATCACCCCATGATACCTCATCTCATAGTCACAAGTCACGGGTCTCAACCCATCATCATGTACTCACAGCACCTCGTGCCCACATCTCGAATCACAAACCGCATGGACAACTCACATGTCAATATCACAATTCGCCTGCCATAATCACATGCTCACAACCACAATCCGACCAGCATGGTCACTGGCACACGCTCACAATCCACCCAGCATGACATAGGCTCACAATCACAATCCGCCTGGCATGATCACAGGCTCACAATATCAATATAGAAACATATAATACAATAACATGGGCATGATCGATAAATGTCAAGTTTTGTGCTCATGGGCTAGTATAAGTGGCATGCTACAGCATATGCTTGTGCGAGTGTACTACTGCAGCCAAAGTCAACAAGTAATATCAAGGACATCGAACAACTCATCGAAACTACGAAACAAGACACGCAAGGTGTACGAAAAGCACAAGGAATATCACACTGTCACACGAAAATCACCCATATAATGTCTGTAAACCATCACACATCATCCCTGACATTTCCACCCTTATCTCTCTGATAGCCACCCCGTATCACTCCGCCCTGACAATATCTTTAGGCATCCTTATCTCTCATATAACCACCAGTATCACTCCGTATAATCGCCACATGTATCACTTCATGTAATAGCCACCATTATCACTTCGCTCGGAAAATAACACAATAGCCACCCTTATCACTCCGTACATTCAACAATAGTGAGATTCCTCCCTTATGCCACGTATAACAACAACGGTGAAATGCCAACCTTATACTCCGCATTACAACAACAGTTAAATGCCACCCTTATATTCCGCATAACCACAATCAAACCACACAACAATTCACACTTGATATCATCACAACAACACAATATATCAAATCGTATCACAAGTGCCCATAGGCCACAACCTTTTGAAAGATTCAACGTTATCATTAATTTCACAACAAATAGCCCACGACTCAACACAACGTATATAGAATCTCAATAACAACAACATAAATGTAAAAGTAATTCAATAAGGAATAACACACTCTTTAAACAAAACTTCAGGTAAAATAGATTAATGACTCTCGATAAATTCAATTCTATTTAATTGTTTAAGGACAAACTCAATAGTTAAAGTATCTCTATGAAATGTTAACCCCGGATTCTAGTTTGTAAATTAATATAAAAATGAAATAGATCACACAAGCTAGTACTTCGTCTAAAGGCATAAAAATAAAACGGCAACAAGGGATATCATATAAAAACAATCTCAACGAAGGGAAACTCAACAACAAAAGAAATCATGTGATGGTAAAAGTGTTAACAACTCCGAACAAAGCATATAGAAGCATAATCGACAAGTAAACATTGTGACATGTAATTACAATTTCAAATAAAGCATGCGATGCTAGACATGACGAATAAAAGATATAACATATGTAACAATTCCAAATAAGTACATAAAATATGCCTAAGGGTCTAGACCGGTCAATTTCCACATAGAAACCTGAGTACGTACTCATCACCTTGTGTACACTGCTTTCACATGACAAAAATAGCAGAAACGACTTGAATCCTGAGGGGTAATTTCTCCCACACAAAGTTAGGCAAAATACTTATCTCAAAGAAGCTAGACTAATACTCTGAAATGACCTTCTCATGTGAAACAACCTCTAGACAGCTCAAATCTAGCCAAAATAACTTCATAATATAAATAAATTCTATAGGAAATAATTTTGGATAATAAAGTTTCGGTCTTTAATTAAAACTAAAAAGTCGACCTCAAGCCCGCACCTCGAAACCCAACAAAATTTAAAAAATCCGAACACCTACTCCAATACAAGTCCAACCATACAAAAATTATAAAATTTCGATATCAAATCGCCCTTCAAATCCTCATTTTATATTTTTTGAAAAATTTTCAAGAAATTCCCATGTTCTTTTATTCAACTCACTAATTTAATGATAAAAATAATTATAGAATCATGAAATATAATAAATTTTAGATAAAGAACACTTACTCCAATCAAACATGTGAAGAACCCCTCAAAAATCATCAAATCCGAGGTCTACAACTCAAAATATGATAAAAATGGCAAACCCTCGAATTATAACCTTTCTGCCTAGCACTTTTCGCATTTGCGGATAAAATGCCGCACATGAGGCCTCGCACTGCGAGCCATCATGTCGCATATGCAACATCAAATTAAAGAGCCACGACCACACTTGCGGTGACTTGAAACGCAACTCACATCTGCACCTGCACGTACCAACTCGCTCTTGCCACAACGCATTAGCGGGAATGACATCGCAAATGTGCAAACCCAAGATCCCAGCTATCCTTCTTCTGCACCTTCATCTCCGCACCTGCGACTATCCCACCTTCACCTAGTGATCCGCAGGTGCAACTATACAAAAACTCTGCCCAAACCCGCCTCACCCAATATGATCCAATTGATCCGACACTCGTCCGAAATGCACCCGGGCCCCCGGGACCCTGCCGAATATACCACCAAGTTCCATAACATAACATGTACCTGCTTGTGGCCTCAAATAACATCAAACAGCATCGAAACTACGAACCGCATCTAAATTCAAACTTAATAAATTTATAAAATTTCAACTTCTACAACTCGCGCCGAATCATATCAAATCCACCCAGAATGATCTCAAATTTTTCATGCAAATACCAAATGACGTAACAAAGCTAATCCAACTCTCGGAATTGGGATCCGAGTCGGATATCAACAAAATCAACTCCAGGTAAAACCTCTCAACTTTCTAAATTGAACTTCTAATTTTTGCCGAAATACATCAACTTAACCTACAGACCTCCAACCCAAATTCCGGTGCACGCCTATTCAGCTATTGGAATCATCAAAACAACGTTCCAGAGTCATCTATCAAAAGTCAAACACCGGCCAACTCTTACCGCTTAAACTTATAAAACAAGAATCACCCTTCTAAATCAATCCCGAATCATCTGAAGGCTGAACATGACCACACACGCAAGTCATAATGCACAATACGGATCTACTCAAGACCTTAATCCATCGAACATAGTGCTAATTGTCAAAACGATCAGTCGGGTCATTACATTCTCCCCCTCTTAAACAATCGTTCGTCACTGAACATTCCAAGAATTATTCTGAAGTCATCAAATCACTAAGTGCACTCACCATACATATACTTGTGGATGATCACACGTCACCCTAATCCTCATAAGCCCGACATCACCATCTCAACTGAAGGTTATTCCTCCTACCTACACCGATAAGCCTTAGAACCAAAATTTTCATCATCTGATCATTTCCAAAAGACCCGATTCCCACACCAACACACAATATCAGCCTCGACCAGCTGCAACAACTCATGCCTGCACCCACCAGGTACAACCACATGACGTAACACATCAACATATGCCCATAACAACATCTCTTATCACAATAGTTGCCCATAATCAAATCGAGCACCGACAATTAACCTCATATCAGCTAGAACCCTATTCCAAACCTTCACAATACTGACAACGTTGCGTGAAACATGAAGATACCATGACCATTCACTCAAATCAACAAGTCACGCCCAATGCCACCTAGGCACACACCTCGAAAGCTAAAGCCCAATAAGCCCAATGCAAAAATGACTAAATATGCAAAGAGAAACACGCGAGAGAACTATCAAACAAGCCTGACATGCACAACTCCCTATCAATACCATACTACGAATTAATTTCACAAGGGAGAATCAAAACATATGAACTAATCACAAGGATCTCATCCTAGTATAACTCCACCGTGGCACGTCGTCCGATTCAATAATATCAAACCACATGAAAACGCGAGGATCCCATCATCAACTCTAAATCACAAGTAGTATACACATCATACCAACCGAAACCTTCCACTAATTCAATTTACTGAGAAAAATAACAAAACATACTGAACGCCCATACCGATAGAGCATCTAAATCACAAATTATAATCAAACCATCAAGAAATCACATTAAAACCCATCTAAATGAGTATTATAAAGTCACTTCTAGCCTCACAGCTCTCAATAGTGAACAAATAGACACGGGATACCACTATAGAATCTCCCAATAGGGGTAAACACATAAGCAGAGTACAAAATAATGAAACTCACCCATATGTGAAGCATGATAGGAAGACTCAACTCAATAAACAAAATCGAATAAAAATAAGGATGATGTTCCTCTATAACAAATCGAAACCATACATGTAATGACACCATCTCGTTTAGTGGCCTCATCCCTGCCACAGAAGCATATCAACGGGCGGGGCCAGGCCTCCCCCTCTAGGGTGCCCTCTACCCGCCTGTCCTCCACCCCTAACTGGTTGTGAAGGTAGAGTAACTACTACAATGGAGACGGTAGCCTGAGTGCTCCGATGAAATCCTCCCCTCCTAAGTCTGGGACAATCTCTCATGATGCTCCTAGTATTACCACATTCATAACAACACCTCTACGGCGTGGCTACTCGTACTGAGTCTGTGCCGAATAATTGGAATAACCACTGTAGGAACCCTGTGCTGGTGGTGCACTAAAATAACTAACTAGAGCACCAAGAGTAGTATGAAATGTGGACTGGGATGGCCAACTACCCGAGCGTCTGCCATGATGAGTCATAGGTGAAGAGTAGACTCCGGTGAACCCTCAAAAAGCTTGATACCTCTTGGTCTCCTTAGCCTCCCTCTCCTTACCCCGAATACGCTCTAACATCCTGGTAATCTCCACCACCTGCTGAAATGCAGTACCACTATGCAACTCCCGAGCCATGCAAAATATAAGATCATAATTGAGCCCCTCAATGAATCTACGGACCTGCTCTCTAACTATAGGAACCAATCTTGGTTCATGACGGGATTGCTCCCTGAACCTAATGTCATAGTCTGACACCATCATAGTTCCCTGACGTAGCTTCTCAAACTTTTGTGCCATGCATTCTTGAGGGTCTGGGGAACAAACTCCCTCAAGAACATCTCTCAAAACTGAGCCCAAGTAGGTGGTGATGCATCGGCTGGTCTACCCTCCTCATAAACTTGCCACCACTAATACACTTCCCTACATCTTCAATGTAGTAAAAGCAACTCCACTCACCTCCACAATACCCATGGTACGGAGAATATGGTGACACTTCTCTAGAAATACATGCGCATTCTTGGTAGATGTACTACTAAAAAGTAGGTGTATATACCTCCTGAACCTCTCAAGCCTCTTATTCTCCTCATCTGATGCTCCTGGCCTAACCTCAGACTAAACGGGAATAACAGGATGTACCGGCACTACGCCCTGAAATTGATCAATATGAGCCCGCTACTCTGGAGTATGGGTGGTGGGAGTTTAATCTCCTCCCCCAATCTGCAAAGTAGTTGGTGAAATGGAGATCAATCCCACCTAAGCCAATGTACCAAAGATGCTCAGGAACTGCGCTAAAGTCTAATTAAGTTAAGGGGTAACAACAGGCGCCTCCGGTGCCTGTCCCCTAATTCGAGCTACTGGCGGCTCCACAACTGCTGCTGATAGGTGCTCTAGCTGGGGCGCGTGCCCTTCCTCAGCCCTGGCCTCTCGCGGCTCTAGCAGGGGTGCGAGTATATGTTGAGCTGATCCGATAGCGCGTGTCCTCACATCTGTTAGAGAATAGAGATACAATGGCTCTAACTTCAAAATTAACATACCTGCACGATAGGAACGTATGAAGTGGAGATTTTCCTAATAGTCTTGTAGCCTCTTGAAGATAAATACATACGTCTCCATACCGATCAGCAAGACTCTACTAAAATCGCTTATGACTCGTAGCACCTATGAACCTAGAGCTATGAGACCAAATTTGCACGACCCCAATATCCCTTCGTAAGATGTCGTGATGACACCTAGTCTTTAAGACTAAGTAAGCCTAATTACCTCATTAATGGTAAAATCATCAACAACTATTAAATATGAACAAAAGTTTGTATACAAAGTCAACAATCCCAAAACCGCTAGTACCAAGTCACTAGCCTACAAAGTTCACTACAAAAAATCTCTAAGTACAAATGTTTCCGAATAGAATTAAACTGTACAAAAATAACTTCCGAAGATGACTCCGAAACCTGCGAACACGACGACAAGTATACCTTGAGGTCTCCGCAATGATATATGGTCTGATATCTAAGAATCAACAGACTCTGAGTACCTGGGTCTGCATAAAAATGTGCAAAAGTGTAGTATGAGTGCACCACGGTTGGTACCCAGTAAGTATCAAGACTAAGCTCGGTGTAGTAGTGATGAGGTACAAGTCAAGACACTCACTAGACAAGATAACTTGTGCAGTATAGAGGTATAAAGCTAATAATGGAAGGCAGAAATAAGTAAATTTCAATAAAATCAACATGTGATATAAATAGTAAGGCAACAAGAACACCGTGAAATATCATTGAACCCAAATAAGGAACATAGAGAAAAATCAATTAATAAAGTCGTTCTAACACAAGATCCACAAAAAAATCACCCAGTGATACCTCATATCGTAGTCACAAGTCACGGATCTCAACCCATCATCATGTACTCACGGCACCTCGTGCCCACATCTCAAAGCACAACCGCACGGACAACACACATGACAATATCACAATCTTCCCGGCATAATCACATTCTCACAACCACAATCCACTTGGCATGGTTACAGGATCACAATCACAATCTACTTACCATGTTCACATGCTCACAATCACAATCCGCGTGACATGATCACAGGCTCACAGTATCAACAATGAAACAAATAATACGAGAACACATGGGCATGATTGATAAATGTCAAGTTTCGTACTCACGAGCTAGTATAAGTGGCATGCTGCAAAGTATGGTTGTGCGAGTGTACTACTGCAGTTCAAGTCAACAAGTAATATCATGGACATTGAATAACTCATCGAACCAACGAAACAAGTCACACAAGGTATATGAAAAACACTAGGAAAATCACACCATCACACGAAAATCACTCACACAATATCTCCAAAGCATCACACATCATCCCTGACATTGCCACCCTTATCTCTTCGATAGCCACCCGTATCACTCCGCCTTAACAATATCATTAGCCACCCTTATCTCTCACATAGACACCCGTATAACTCCGTATAATAGCCACCCCTATCACTCCGTGTAATAGCCACCCTTATCACTCCGCCGCCCGGACAATTACCCCATAGCCACCTGTATCACTCCGTACATTCAACAACAGTGAGATGCCACCCTTATGACCCGTATAACAATGGTGATATACCACTCTTATACTTCACATTACAATTACAGTGATATTCCACCCTTAAACTCCGCATAAAGACAATCAAACCACACAACAATTCACACGTCCTATCATCACAACAACCCAATTAGCCACTAGGCCACAACCTTTCCAAAGATTCAACAATATCAATAATTTCACAACAAATAGCCCACAGCTCAACACATTGTATATAGAATCTCAATAACAACAACGAAAAAGTAACTCAACAAGTAACAAAACACTTTGTAAACACAACTTCACATAAAATAGCTTAATGACTCTCGATAACTTCATTCCAATTAATTGTTTAAGGATAAACTCAATAGTTAAAGTATCTCCATGAAATGGCAACTCCGGGTTCTACTGTTTACTTTAATCCAACAATGAAAGAGATGACACGAGCTAGTACTTCTTCTAAAGGCATGAGAATAAACCGGAAACAATGGATATAATGTAAAAACAATCTCAACGAAGGGAAACTCAACAATAAAAGAAATCACGTGATGGTAAAAGTGGTAACAACTCCGAACAAATCATATAGGAGCAAACTCGTCAAGTAAAGAATGTAGCATGTAGTGACAGTTTCAAATAAAGCATGTGATGGTAGATATGACAAATTTAAGATATAACATGCGCCAACACTTCCAATTAAGTACAGAAAAGATGCCTAACGGTCTAGACCGATCGATTTTCACATATAAGCTCGAGTACGTACTCGTCACCTTGCGTACATGGCTTTCACATAACACAAATAGCACAAACGACTCAAATCCTGAGGGTTAATTTCCCCCACACAAAGTTAGGAAAAATACTTACCTCAAAGAAGCTATACTGATACTCTAAAATAACCTTCTCGTGTGGAAAAATCTCTGAACGGCTCAAATCTAGCCAAAACAACTTCATATTATAAATAAAACACATAGGAAATAGTTTCGGATAATAAAGCTTCGGTCTTTAATTATAACTAAAAAGTCAACATTGGGCCTACACCTCAGAACCCGACAAATTCACAAAATCCAAACACTCATTCCGATACGAGTCCAACCATACCAAAATAATCAAATTCCGACATCACATCGCCCTTAAAATCCTCATTTTACATTTTTGAAAGATTTTACAAAAATTCCCATTTTCTTTCATTCAATTCACCAATTTAATGATTAAAATAATTATGGAATCATGAAATATAATAAATATTGGATAAATAACACTTACCCCAATCAAATACGTGAAGAACCCCTCAAACATTGCTCAAATGTGAAATTTACAACTCATAATATGATAAAAATGGCAAACCCTCGAATTATAACCTTTTTGCCCAGCACTTTTTTGCATTTGCGGATAAAATGTCGCACCTGAGGCCTCGCATTTGTGATCAATCACGTCGCATCTGCGACATCAAATTAAAGAACCACGACTACACCTGCAGAGACTTGCAACCCAGCTCGCGTCCGCACATGTGCGTACCAACTCGCTCCTGCGAAACCGCATCTGCGGGAATGACATCACAGATGCGCTAAACTCCTGCTCCCAGCCACCTCGCTTATGCGCCTTCATCTCCGCACATGCGACCATCACACCACCACCCAGTGGTCCGCAGATGCGACCACATCAGAACTCTGCCCAAACTAGCCTCACCCAATATGATCCAGCTGATTCGAAGCTAGTCTGAAACGCATCGGGGGCCCCGTACGAACATACCACAAAGTTCCATAACATAATGTGGACCTACTAGAGACCTCAACTTACATAAAACAATATCAAAACTATGAATCACATCTCAAATCAAAGTTAATGAACTTTAAACTTCTACAAGTCACGCTGAATCATATCAAATGAACCTAGAATAACCTCAAATTTTGCATGCAAGTCCCAATTGATGCAACGTAGCTAATCCAACTCTCGGAATTGCAATGCGATCACGATATCAACAATGTCAGCTCTCGGTCAAACCTCTCAACCTTCAAAAACATCCACTTCCAATTTTCGCCGAAATGCATCAACTTAGCTTGCGGACCTCCAAACAAATCCTGGCACATTCCTAAGTCCAAATCACCATACGCATCTAATGGAATCATCAAAACAACATTCCGGAGTCGTCTATACAAAATTCAAACTTCGGTCAACTGTTACCGCTTAAGCTTCTAAAACAAGATTCACCCGTCTAAATCAATCTCGAATCATCTGAAGGCCGAACTCGACCACGCACGCAAATTATAATACACAATACGGAGATACTAAAGACCTTAATCCACCGAACGAAATGCTAATTCTCAAATATACCGATCGCGTCGTTACACATGAATTATGTTAAAGCCGATTTATGTATTTATGCAAGTGACAAGCTATTTTTAGTTATTTACTTCATTACAAATATTTAAACAACTATGTTAATGATTGACCTAGCATGATATCATAACTGTAGTTAATCTAGCCTATACAAAATGGGTCTAAACTAATCACTTAAGTAAAAGTAAACACGGCATCTACTAGTAATTTACTATACTTCTATCTTGAACACAATCAAGAATGGCCAGCACGAAGCGGACAGTTTGACGGGGATATCGAGTCAACCAAAACATCATCCTTAGGGAGAGGCTTCATGTGAATGTAACTCGCAAAAGAGATGTAAAATTGTTAGTTAAATAATATGTAAAAAAAAAAAAAAACTGATTAAGTGACATGCTTTTGAAATGGTTTTTGTTTAAAAATATTTTTGGAAAATTGCTCTTGAAAATGTTTTTGATTTTGAAAGATTAATTTCAAAATATTTTGGAATAGGTATTTTGGAAAAATATTTTAAAATATTATAGGAGGCTCAGAAATATATTTTTGATATCCGTTTAGACATGAGAATGGGAACCGTCTGGGTTGCGACTACGGTGGCCGGCCATGTCGCCCTCCAAAGGTTATTGGTTTTCCGCATCCTCGTCTTTTATTTTTCAATGTTTATCATCATCGCCTCGTTATTTCAGGTCCAATACGAGGGTCATTCGGGGCGTCATGACCTCAACAACATTGTATTATTATTTCATCGGCCAAACGTGTATGTATCTGTTCAAAATCAGTGACATCCAACAAACATAATCCTAAAAATTAACACATCTGGCAGTGAGTGATGTTAGCAAAAACAGTATCAAAATTTGTCGACAACCAATAGAATCAGTAGAATTTTGACTGTGAAGTTTCGACAAATGATAAAGCTGCAGGAGGGTGAGCGACAGGCAACAAAAGCAAACAAGTAATTAAATTGTTGCGGCAAAAATACATCCTAGACAGAATACTGAACTAATTGTCAACAACCAAGGGTCTGACTGTATTTGATCCGTATTTTGAGATAAATTCAATCGGCTTATTTGTAATTAACGGATTGTGTTGTACATTAAAAAAATAATTATTTAATTTGAATATCTTGTAGTATTTATTTGAAAATATCAACTGCTACTATATTATTTTTTATTTTTGTAAGAGGACTATAAATTGATAGAATATCCCATTTTGAAAATAGGACAATTATCAATAAATTATTTGGAATTTATAAAAATGCACAAAAATGGTAGTATTTAACCAAATACAATAAAATGATAAAAATTTCTGTATTATATAAAAAACAAGAATATTTATCAATAAATCTAAACAATGTGCTAAAAACTAATTTTTTTTTTTTGGTTAGGAAGCTTACAAAAGTTAATTTTAAAATACGGAGGGTCGAAATTGAGTGTCAATAGTTGTTCCTCTTTGACCGGAGATGATGTAAGAGTCTCTGGACAAAGAAATTGACATCATATTTTATTTGACCCGACATGACAAAGTGGGGAATGAGGAGGTTTTGAATGATGTTACTGAACTTTATTGAGTTGCCTACATATCTTAGGTTGCACGAGAATCATGCGACATGTAGTTCTAGGATGCAACTGAGTACTACTTATGAATCGTAGTCTTATGGGGTGGAAGACTAATGGTCGAGGACGAAAAGATTCATATGATCTCGACATTGCTTCCAAGATTGCCCCAGTATCGGGTTGTGGTAACACTAGGACATGGATGTTGAATAGTGGATGATTAGATATATTGCCTGGATTTTGATGTGCGTACGACCAGGTTCTGTGTCGAGTTTTCCTACATATCTCGGATGTAGCGAGAAGTAGTCCAGTTGTAGCTCGGAAGAGATGGATGATTTAATTTTGATTTTTGATTTGAAAATTGCCCTAGCATTAGGTTGTGACAAGGCTGGTGTTTTATTTTGACTATGGGCATTCAGATTACCTACACACCCAATGTATATGAGACAAAAGATGAGTGATCTTTGGGGACATGCAGCCGATTTCTCTTGGAAAGTTCGATGTCCGTCCTCAAAATCTGTCCCCGTTTATTTACTTGAAGATAATTCCACGTTATGTCGCGTCTGTGATTAGTAGAGTTGACGAGGTGTGGACTATGCTTCCGTTTGACTTGTGGAAAATAGATATGTGATTTTTGAACGAAATAGGGTCCCAGTTTGGAACTCTAATTTGAAAGAGATTCGGGGTAGATACTGGTCCGAAGTGATCGGAGCACTTTAGATTTTTAAATAAATCCGTGTTGTGTACCGCTCCGAAGTGATTGGATCATTTTGATTATTGAAGGAAATTTGGGATTTGCAAGTGATCGGAGCATTTTGATTATTGAAGGAAATTTGGGATGTGTACCAATGCGAAATGATCGGAGCATTTTGATTATTGAAGGAAATTTGGATTTTGTACCGGTCCAAAGTGAACACAACATTTTGATTATTGAAAGGAATATAGATTGTGTACTAGTCCTAAGTGATAGTAGCACTTTGAATGTAAAAGTAAATCCTGGTAGTGTATCGGTCCGAAGCAATATCGGGGCACTTGAATGTAGAAAGGAAATATGTGATGTGTACACATCCGAAGCGATATAGAAGCATTTATACCTAAGATACTCACATTGGAAGTTGGACACCTGTAAAATTGAACTTGAAATAAAATGTCCATTGTTCTGGAGGGCGCCTTGAAAAGCAAGAAGTTATTTTATTTTATTTTTATTTAGAAAATTTGATGAAAATGGTTATGTTATAAATGATTCAAGTAGGAAATTGATGCAAAAATGATAGAATTTTGAAATAATATGGTCGGGTCTGACTTAGACTGCCTACGTACCCAAATGGGATCGGGCTAAAACGTAGTTTGATTAGAAAAGATGACTGAATCTGATGTGGATTGCCTACGTATTCCTACCAAAGGAAATCGAGTTACGGCGTAGTTTCGAATATATATAAAATATTTTGGTTTTCACTTATAAGAGAGGGACCGGACCCTATATGGGTTGCCTATGTATCCCACGGTGGGAAGTCAGCTTGGGCGTAGTTCTGTTACAACAAAACCTAACTCTTCTGTCAACAATACTTGACTATTTTGGTTTTTTGTATATTTTGTTGTTTTGTAGATTTTTGTAGAGAATATTGTTAAGAAAGACTGTGATTGTATACGGCCAAAATCAATGAAGTCGATTCTATGATCATCACGGCACTCAGAAGGCTCGAGGTTTCGAGTTTCGGCATCGAAAGGGAGCATTGAGGATTCTCGACACCGAAGCAGCGTGAATCGAAGACCATCATAGAAAGGCGGGGGATCCCCAAAAGGCACGTGGTTAAAGTTGACCAAGTACGCAAAATAGTACAGGCCCGTACCATAGCATTAAATGGATATACCAACCATTTGTCTTTGTAATAATTGCACATGTACTATGTTGGGATTCCACCCTCATATATAAAGGGAACCCTTTTCATTTTATAATAGATATGATATTCAATACAAGAACAAGAACATTCTCTGCTCTCTAATAAAAACATTATCTACATTTATTCCATTGATTTATTGCCTCTCATCTATTGTGTTCATTAGTTGTTCTTCATTTATTGCTAATTATTGATCATCTAGAGGCCATCTTCGAGGCCCTCAATACTGTCGTATCCCCTCCAGTAGACCTCTGCCAATATCTCGAGCCCGACCTCGAGGCCCATTTCGACCAAGCTCGAGACCTTGTCTCTCAAACTGCTCGGTTTGCACAATCTCACAATCTTTAGTTATATCTTGTTTTCTTATTTCTTATTTAGCACCCATTGCCTAAACAACTAGTATTAAAATAAATCACGTATTTTTAGAACCACAAAATCAAATATAATTGTGATTACCATTTTCAAGGTAAACAGTTTGGCGCCCACCGTGGGGCTAAAAATAATAGTGATTGTTTTAGTGCCGGTTTCCTGAAAACACAAGTTATTCTTTACACTTTTTCTTGTCCAAGAATCTTCAATTTCAGGTCAAAAAATATCTAACTCAGTAAATGCACTTGAAAACAACGTCCCTGAGGATCATAGAGAGAACGCTGCAGCTACTTCAGGCACCGGTATACCACCGCAAAACCTTGAAGGGGCACCAATACAAATCCCCGTTGATGAAGGCTCACGTAATGCTCGACATGTCGATATAAGCTCTCATACAGACGGAAGTGTGCGCGAGGGAGACCAACATAAGCACAGAGAGCCCCTGCTCAAAGGGAAAGAGAAGTTAGCCTTCACGTCATTTTTGAGATGTTGCAAGCACAACAAGTGGCTATTGCTCAGCTACAAAGCCATAAAAAAACTCCATGCACAGCGCCACCGGAAACTGCTCCTCGAGGTGAACATGCACCAGAAAGGTTGAGCAACAACGGGTCAGCAGCCGACCCCGCTATTATGAAGATGCTCGAGGACCTCATAAAGAGGATTGAATCAGGTAAAAAAAAGATAGAAGCCAACGACAAAAAAGATGGAGACCTATAACTCGAGGGTCGATCAGATCCCGGGCGCACCGCCGATTCTCAAGGGTGTAGATTCGAAGAAGTTCGTGCAAAAGACATTCCCATTGACTGTGGCTCCGAATCCCATCCCGAAGAAATTCAGAATGCCCGATCTCCCGAAGTATAACGGATGCTCGGACCCCAGTGAGCACATTACTGCTTACACTTGTGCCGTGAAAAAGAACGACTTAAAAGATGACGAGATTGAATCCGTCTTGTTGAAAATATTTGGAGAAACGCTGTCCAAAGGAGCCATGATGTGGTATCATAACCTACCCCCCAATTCGATAGACTCGTTTTCCATTATGACATACTCTTTTGTGAAGGCGCATGCCGGATCCATCAAGGTCGCTACAAGGAAATCTGACGTCTTCCAAATCAAACAAAGGGAGAATGAGATGTTAAGGGAGTTCGTATCCCGCTTTCAATTGGAACTAAAGGAATTACCACCGGTCTCCGATGATTGGGCGGTGCAAGCCTTCACTCAGGGCTTGAATGAACGAAGCTCGATAGCTTCAAAATAGCTGAAGCAAAACTTAATTGAGTACCCTGCCGTAATTTGGGCGGATGTACACAACAGTTATCAATCAAAGATCAGGGTCGAGGACGACCAATTGGAAGCCCCCTCGGGCTCGGTGTATCCTAGAAGAGTCTTAGCAAAGGAATCGAGGCTTCCAGAAAGAGAGCCAAGGACAAACAAAGAACGATATCAACCATACAAAGAGAATCGAAGAAATATACCAAGGCGTAGCATACCTCGAAGTGATCAAAGGATGGACCGAGGCCAAAATCCTCGGGGACTCATAAACAAAGCAGGGTTCGATAGGCACACAGAGCCGATAGAGGCACCCTGGATATCTAAGTATAATTTCAACATTGATGTTTCAGATATAGTATCGGTCATAGGTAAATTCAAAGACACCAGATGGCCAAGACCCGTAATATCAGATCCTTCGCAAAGGAACCCTAACCTGATATGCGAATTTCACGGTATGCACGACCATAGGACCGAGGACTGCAGACAGCTCCAAGAAGAGGTGGCCCGACTGATTAGCAAAGGGCACCTTCGAGAGTTCCTCAGCGATCGAGCCAAAAACCAATTCCGGGAAAGAGAGGCAAACAGGAAAAATGAAACAGAAGAACCACAACACGTCATCCACATGATTATTGGAGGAGTCGACGTCCCCCAGGGACCCATTTTCAAACGAACAAAAGTATCCATCACCAGGGAAAAGCGAACTCGGAGCCACATACCTGAATATGCCCTTTCATTCAGCGAGGGGGACATCGAGACCTTGTCTCAACCTCATAATGACGTACTGGTAATTTCTTTCCTTTTGAATAAATTTCAGATTAAATGTGTACTCGTGGATCCAGGTGGTTCGGCCAATATAATTAGGTCGAGGGTGGTGGAGCAACTCGGATTGCTCGACCAGATCGTGCCCGTCTCTCGTGTCCTCAACAGATTCAACATGGCGAGCGAGACAACGAAATGGGAAATCATCCTCCCAGTTAACGTGGCCGGTACAATTCAAGACACCAAGTTTCATGTCATCGAAGGCGACATGAGATGCAACGCTTTGCTGGAAGGCCATGGATTCACAGTAGTAGGGCAGTGCCGTCGACCCTTCATCAAATGATGAACTTTTCTACGAAGGATGGAGTAAAAATAGTGCACGGGGAGCAACATGCAGCAAAAGAAATATTCGCAGTACACGATGTGGAACCAACGCCATCACTCTCTACCTCGAAGGAACCAAAAAAACAAGCAAGTAGCCGAGTAGCAATCAAAAACTGCATTCACGGACGAACGAATAAAGGACTGTTCCGTGTCTTCGGAATGGATAACTGAAGCGTGTCGAGGCTTGAACACCACCACAATTAATGTAAAATCCTATCTCTCTTTCCTTCATGTTTTACACTAACCCATGTGCGGGTGTTCGATTGAAAAGAATCGGAGTACCCTCCAGCTCGAAGGACTTAGGTTTTAAAGCATGCGTTGCGCTCTTTTTCCCTCACGTCGGATTTTATCCCAAATGGGTTTTACCGACGATCTTTTTAACGAGGCAACACCCATATGCTACTTGAGGAGAACTCACCAAGTATTCAAGGCTTCCCTTTGATCAACCTCAAATACTGAGGGGCACCCCCCGGGAGATCACTAAAATATGCCAAAGAGGGTTTCGACAGGAGAATGATGTATCAGACCAAACGGTCGAATGAACCGTGTCCACATAGAATAATCAAACCCTCGATGGTGAAATTACGTATACTTGTACCAAGTAATAGAAGGAGAATCTTTTATCATCAAAACACTTCGCGTTTCAAAGAAGTTTGCTATTTTTACAAGAAACGGCCCCAGGGCCAGTAACTTCCTAAACACTCGGGGACTGACAACGAAAACTCGAAGCCATAAGACCTCAGGGCTGGCAACTTCGAGCTCATAAACCCTCCATGAGGCAATATCGTTTCTGTAAGACCCCAACAAGGCATGTTCAAATTCATAAGCCCTCCATGAGGCAATATCAACAATATAAGACCTCAATGAGGCAACACTAAAAAGTTTGCTATTTTAGCAAGGAACGTCTCCAGAGACAAAAAATTTCGATGTCTCGGAGACTGTCATCGACAATCATCCCATCGAAACATCAAAAACTCAAAGCCATAAGACCTCAGGGCCGGTAACTTCGAACTCATAATCCATCCATGAGGCACCAATATAATCAAAACTGTAAGACCTCAAGCAAGACATGAATCGTAAGACCTCTCCGAGGCATTATTAAATCTGTAAGAGCTCAAGCAAGGCATGTACAAATTTGTAAGACCTTAAAAAGGCATAATCCTGATATCAAAGTCAGGCTATATATTCGAACTTGTAAGACCCCTAAAAAGGCGTACCCTCGATATAAACGCCAAGGCTATCTAGAGAGGGGACTAAAAGGCTACGGCCAAACACAATGACCACCGCCATAAGGCTCCGGCCAAATTAACGCGACTCGGAGACGTCCGACCGTCACCATAAAATCACAGGCCTAGAATTACTTCAAAATTATTTCAAAAAGAACCGGTTAAAAGGTCGTACCAACCTAAAACGTAAGAGCCCAAGTCGCCAGCCACATTAAAAGGTCGTACCGACCTAACGTGTAAGAGCCCAAATCGCCAGCCACATTAAAAGGTCGTACCGACCCAATGTGTAAGAGCCTAAGCGCCAGCCTAGAGAGCCTCAGAGCCGATTTAAAGAACCTAATGGTCGATGAGGTTGAGTCGAAACCCGACTCGAAGACTGAGCCCTAAACGGTTAACTAAAACGCGCCTAAGGGCCAATGTGTAAGAGCCTAAGTCGCCAACCACATTAAAAGTTGTACCAACCCAATGCATAAGAGCCTAAGTGCCAGCATAAAAAGCCTCAGGGCCAATTTATAACTCCGAAGGTCTCATATCGAAGACTAATTTATCGGGCTAATTATCGATAAGCATCGAGACTCAAAACAAAAAGAAAAATAGATGCAAGTTAATCAGAAAAACCAAAGAATCTTTTATATATATGTATGTGTATTACAAATATGCATTTACAATGCTCCCACTGGAGTCTTTACAAAGAACAAGGAAGAAAAACCTAGTCTATTCTCAGGATCAGCTCCCCCAACGGTTCCTCGGACCAGCCTCCTTGGCGGAATTCAAACGTCAGCATCGGCACCAGAGGATAGGAAAATTTTGGTATCGATCTCGTCGACCTTGGCCTGCTTTATCTTTTCCGGGAGATCGAATCCCCTAGCATGAATCTCTTCGAGGGTCTCCCTCCGAGATTTACATCAGCCATACTCACTGCCCCTATTCTCTCTACCAAAGGCTCCCCTCAACTTAGCCCGAGCATCGGCCGCATCTTTCAAGTAAATGACCACTTTCTTGTTAGCCTTTGCCCGAACTCCTTCAGCTTCAGCCCGAGCATCCACAACCTCAACCTTCATCTTCAAAAGATCACTTTCTTGTCATGCCTTTTGGTCCACCAATACAATTACAAAGACGTATGTATAACAAGATATTCTAAAGTTTGAAAGGATTAATCTAAAACAATTACCCTAAGATTGAATTATAAAATTAATTATTTAGCGAATATTCAAAAATTAATTAATATAGATGGTTAATGTAAGAATGTGATCAAGTATGATGATGAAAAGATCCTAATGTTTTCATGAATTATGTTAACGCCAATTTTATGTATTTTTGTAAGTGACAAGCTATTTTGAGTTATTTACTTCATTACAAATATTTATACAACTAAGTTATTGATTGACCTAGCATGATATCATAAGTGTAGTTAATCAAGCATTTACAAGTGGGACTAAACTAAGCACATAAGTAAAAGTAAACACTACATCTACTAGTACTTCAATATACGTGTATCTTTAATACAATCAAGAACGGGAAGCACGAAGCAGGGTGTCATGATCCAAAATCTAACCAGTCGTGATGACACCTAATCCAACCCGCTAGGTGAGGCAATTAACAAAATGAGATTTTTCAAGAAAGAAATGATAATAAAATTGCTTCCCCAAGACTGGTAGTACAAATCATGAGCTTCTAAGATTTAGAATTTACAAAGCTTTTATGAAACAAATACATCATCTATCTGAATATACATAAACAGATTTTCATAAGTCTAGGACTCCCATGACCAAGAGGAAACTGTAACTTGAACGCAGGTACGTCTTTAATGCTAGCTCCCGTCATACACAACGACGACAATATCTAGATTTGCATGCAAGGTGGAGAAGTGAAGTATGAGTATAAGCGACCCATGTACTTAATAAGTAACAAACCTAACCTTAGGTTGAAAGTAGTGACGATCTGGAACAGAGGTCAGAGTCTAACATCAATAGCCAAAAACAGTTCATAACAAAGTATTAACAATGGTACAAGAAACATATAATATATAGTATGCTCCACTTGTTCACAGTTCCGGCAAAATAGGCATGCCTTTCAAGTATATGTGTGAAAACCCAATTCTTTTATCAAAATCACCAAAATATGAGTAGGTTTTGTATAACTATGATATTTCCCAAAACATTTTAGTAACAGACAAGATATTTCATCATTAAATGGCGTGAGGAAAATAAATATCTACCCCTACATGTTAATGTGTATAGGAAGTCATGAATGACATGATACCGTACAACATGAGGAAAATGCATCTCAATGCATATATGTCAAGTATGCATGTCAAATGCGATGCAACTCGGGATAAAAACATATGCATACTCTCAGAGTATCAATTCACTCAGTCCTCCTAGTCACTCAGTCCTCACAGTCACTCAGTCCTCACAGTTACTCAATCCTCACAATCACTCAACACTCGCACTTGATAGGTACCTACGCTTACTAGGGGTGTGCACAGACTCTAGAGGGGCTCCTTTAGTCCAAGTGCTATAATAATATAATCATGGCATGAATCAATAATATCTGCTGGGGCGTGCAGCCCGCTCCCATAAAAAATTAATAACCTCACAATCAGGCCCTCGGTCTCGCTCAATCATCAATCTCTCCAGTCTCTCGAGCTCACAATGTCATGAAAATCATCCCAAATTGATGATGTGATGTATCAATAAATGGTGACAGAGGAATGCCTATGATTGAGTATGTAATTACTGTGTAAGAAAATAACTCAACAGAAGAAATGAGCTCAGTGGGTCCCAACAGAATTAGCATGTTGCCTAGACATGGTTTATAACAATGGATCACAGCTCAATAGCTCTAGTACGTAGAGATTTCATGGTTACAGATAAGATTAGGTAATTACATGGTACTACAGGAATAAAGAAGTCATAATTCACACAGTGCACTCTCACACGCACGTCACCTAGCATGGGTGTCACCTCCACACCAAACACATAACCCGTAATTCAAGGTTTCATACCCTCAACACCAAGTTTAGAAGTGTTACTTACCTTGAATAAGCCAAATCCAACACCGAGCAAGCCAAATGATGCTCCAAAAATTCCATCACACGCGTACCGACCTCCGAAAAACTCGAAACTAACCAAAAGAAACTCAAATACATCAAATAAAGCCTAAGAAAACAATTCCAATTAATAAAGGCCAAATATTTACTCAAAATCCAATATCAACCAAAATGTCTAACCGGGGCACGCGCCTCAGAACTCAATGAAACTTATAAAATCTGACAACTAATTCAAATACGAGCCCAACCGTACTAGTTTCACTAAAATCCGACTCCAAATCGATGATCAAAGCTCGAAATTTTGCTTTATGAAGTTTTAGACAAAAACCCCTAATTTCTTCTTTAAAATTAATCAAACAATTTCCAAAACTGAAGATAGATTCATGAGATATAATAAAAAAATGAGTATAAAACATTTATCCCAATCAATATGGTGAAAATCGCCTCATTCCGAGCTCCATAGTTCCAATTATGCAAAAATGGTTGAAACCCCCGAAATATAGTACTTTATAATTATGCACAGGCATTCCTTTTATGAGAATGCGGAAATTCCATCATGTTCGCGATGAACAAAAATAATCTGCCACCAAAAAGCACTACGCGTTCGTGATGCACCCCACTCGAACGCGCTGACCACTGATGCAAAGCTTCGTGAACGCGACTCACACTTCGTGATCGTGTTGAAGAATTCCCCAGCTCCCAGCTGCCAAATCTCAACAATTAGTGAGGGCAGTCCCACAAATGCGAACACGGACAGTAACCCACATGACCCTATGCGAACGAAGCCACCCTATCGCGATCGCGATGAAGAAAATGTCCGAGTTCCAAATTTCCTCTACCCGATCGCGTACCCATCTTCACGATCGTGAAGGACAATTGAGGCACCAGAAACTAGCAACAACTAGAATAAAAACATGAAGAAAAATTATCTGAAATCAATCCAAAATACGCTCGAACCCCTCGGGACCCGTCCAAGTATACCAACAATCCCCATATGACATAACAAATCTATTCCAACTCTCGGAACCACAATCCGAATTCGATATCCACCAAGTCAACTTCTGGTGAAGCTTATGAACTTTCCAAACCCTCAAATTCCAACTTTCGTCAATTAGTGTCGAATCTTTCTAGGAATATCCAAATGCAAATCCGAACATCCAAATGCAAATCTGGGCATACGCCCGAGTCCAAAATCACCATCCGGACCTAATGGAACCGTCAAATCTCCAATCCGAAGTCGAATACTAAAAAGTCAAACTTGGTCAACTCTTCCAACTAAAAGCTTAAACCATAAAATTCATTTTTCCAAATCGATTCTGAATAACCTGAAAACTAAAACTGACGATTTACATAAGTCATAATACATCACAAGGAGCTACTCATACCAGTAAACTATTGAGCAAAGTGCAAATGCTCAAAATGATCGGTCAAGTCGTTACATGGGGAGTTTTACGAGGATATCGAGTCAAACCAAACATCATCCTTGGGGAGCGACTTCATATGAATGTACCTCGCAAAAGTGATGTAAAATTATTAGTGAAATAATATGCAAGAAAATATAAACTAATAAAGTGACATGTTTTTGAAATGGTTTTTGTTTAAAAATGTTTTTGGAAAATTGTTCTTGAAAATGATTGTAAAATGTTTTTACTTTTGAAATATTATTTTAAAAACAATATTTTAAAAGTTTTTCTTGGAAAATAGTTTTAAAATATTATTAGAGGCTAAAATATGTATTTTTGATATCCGTATAGACATTAGAACGGGAACCGTCTTGGTTGCGACTACGGTGGCCGGTCGTGTTGCCCTCCAAAGGTTATTGGTTCGCCGATCCTCATTTTTTATTTTTCGATGTTTACCGTCATCGCCTTGTTATTGTGGGCCCAATACGAGAGTTATTCAAGGTGTCGGGCCCAATCTGAGAGTTATTTCATCGGCCTAACGTGTATGTATATGTTCAAAATCAGTGACATCCAACAAACATAATCCTAAAAATTAACACATTTAGCAGTAAGTGAGGTTAGCAAAAACCAGTACCAAAATTTGTTGACAACCAACAGAATCACCAGAAATTCCAACTGAGCAGTTTCAACAAACGATGGAGGCGCAGCAGGGTTAACGACTGGCAACAGAAACAAACAAGAAATTAATAGCCTGTTTGGCCAAGCTTTTTTTTGGGCTAAAAGTGCTTTCTTTTTTTTCAAAAGAACTTTTGTGCAAAAATTGAGGTGTTTGGACAAGCTTTTGAAAGGAAAAAAGTGCTTTTGAGGAGAAGTAGAAGCAGTTTTTGAAAAGCAGAAAAAAGTAGCTTCTTTCCAAAAGCACTTTTGAGAAAAATACACTTAGAAGCAATTTTAAAAGCTTGGCCAAACACTAATTACTGTTTAAAAGTGCTTTTCAAATTAATTAGCCAAACACAAACTGCTTCTCACCAAAAGTATTTTTTTAGAAAGTACTTTTGAGAAAAGCACTTCTCAAAATAAGCTGATTTTAGAAGCTTGGCCAAACAGCCTATAAATCGGTGAGGCAAACATACATCCTAGATAGGATACTCCACTGTTTGTCAACAACCAAGGTGTCAAAGGAAATTATCAACCAACAAGAGTAGCCGAAACATTGATTCCAAAATTAGGTAATCGCTGGAAAACCCAGGCCATGGGAAACGAGATCAGTTAGAGCAAAATTGAAAATAAGAATTAGCATTAAATATATAGAAAAATATAGAAATATCAGTCTAACCATTTTCCGTCCAGATTCCAGCTAAACTCGCCACTGACATATTTTGTTATAGTTTCCCCTTCTTTCCTGTAGAAGAACAAAAAGGTCAAACGACAGTCTCCGACCAGCCGGTGATGGAATTTGGCAGTGGCAGATCTGTAAAAGGAGAGGAGGACAATGGCTTTTACCGTTCACCCCCTAGCCAGCCGGAGTTTTGGAAGAAGAAGGATGTTGGCCGAATTCTAGCTAGTGTCGCCGGCGATTATGGCTAAAGAGGGGGGCCTGCCTTCATTCTCTCAAGGATGAGAGAGTACATGTATATTAGGGTGATGCGGCTGGTCTTGGATGCCCACGAGCACTGACAGGAGGCAAAAGGGGAAGGTTGTTGTGGTCTCAACTTGAGAAAGAATAAGAGACTCTCCAAAAATTGGAGACGGCTAAAGGTAACAATTTATAAATTTATAAAATTATTAAAAATGGTATTTAACCAATTGCAATAAAATGAAAAAAATTCATGTACTTTGTAAAAACATGAATAATTATCAATAAATTGCATTAAAGATAAATAATGTGCAAATTTTTATAGTTTTTTGGTTCGGAAGCCTGCAGAAGTTAATTTTAAAATACAGAGGGTCAAAATTGGGTGTCAATTCGCATGAAAAGAGTCTAATTAACCTAAACAACCAAATACCACATATAGCTCGTTTGCACACTTGTCACCCCGTGTATACGTCTTCCACATAATACAAATAACATAATTACCCAAATCCAAAGAGGTAGTTCCTCCACACAAAGTTAGGAAAAATACTTACCTCTATTAGGCCAGATAAATACTCACAAATAACTTTCTCTTTGAAATACGCCTACACACGGCTCAAACCAAAACGTAATAATGCAAGAGAAATATATTACAATTGATAAAGCTATGATGTTTACACATTTCTCCAAAGTCAACCCCAAGCCCATACAACTATAACCCGGGTCCAAAGGTAGATTCCGACTATCATGAACCCACGAGTCCATATATGTGTTTTGTTTCAAAATCCGAGTACAAATCGACTCTCAAAACTCAAATTCTCATTTTTCAGAACTTCGACAAAATTTCTCAAATTTTCACTTTGATTCTCACAAATTTGATGTTAAATATCATATATATAATCATGAAATATAGTTGAAAATTGATTAAAATCACTTACGCAATAGTTTGTTATGAAAACCTCTCTACAAAATCGCCTCACACCGAGTCTAGGGCTCAAAAGATGATAAAATGAGACTAAGTCCTGAAATGCAAGTCTTAATACCAGACGCTGATGTCGCATTTGCGACATGAGATTCGGAAATGTGATAGTCGCAAATTTGATAATGGCGTCATAAAAGCGAAGCCTCACAAACTGAAGTGGAAAATGCGACATACGTCTCACAAATTCGAGCATTGAGTCTTTACAAACGCGACAGATAACAGTTTCCATCACAAATATGATGGAAATGTTCGCAAATGCGAACCCCTTGTTCCTAACCCATCATTGTAAAAGTGAGAAGGATCTCACAGATGCGATAAAGACCTCGCAAATGCGAGAAAAGAGCACCAGAACCAGCTAAACTTCTACAAACTCCCTGGAACACGTTTGAAACTCACCCGGGCCCTTGGGCTCCACACCAAACATCATCAAAAGCCTAAAAGCATAACACAAACTCGCTCGCGCGATCAAAACCATCAAAATAATATCCAAAACCATGAATGGACCTCCAAAACACATGAAACTTACATAAAACTTAAGAACTTCTAAAAATACAACCGCACGTCTGATTCCTTATCAAATCAACTCGAAATAGCGCCAGCCTTTGCAGAAAATTTTCAAACAACACAACGGACTTATTCCATGTCACAAAACTAAATTCTGAACCCGATATCCAAAACTAAACCAACGATCAAACTTCTAATCGTTAAATTTCCAATTTTGGCAAAACAACACAAATCAACCTACGGACCTCCGAATTCGATTCCGGGCATAAGCCCAAGTTCAAAATCATGATTCGAACCTATCAAAGCCATCAAAACACCATTCCAGGGTCGTTGTCACAAAAGTCAAACATTGGTCAACATAATCAACTTAGGCTCCTAAGCCAATAATCAAAGGATCTGTATCAACCCAAAACATTCTGGGAACGAAAACAATCAACCCCGCAAGTAAATAAATCAAAATTACATATGTGTGAAGCATCAATGTAACGACTCGATCGATCGTTTTGAGTATTCACACTTTCCTCGGTAGTTTGTTGGCATGAGTAGCTCCGTATGATGTATTATGAATTTTGCAGATCGTCGATCTTGGGCTTCAGTTTATTTGGAATCGGTTTGGAAGAATGAGTTCATTGTTGAAGCTTTAAATTTGAAAGAGTTGACCAAGTTTGACTTTTCGAGAATTTGAATCCGGGATGGAGTTTTGATGGTTCCGTTAGGTCCGGATGGTGATTTTGGACTCGAGTGTATGTCCAGATTTGCATTTGGATGTTTCTATAGTGTTTCAGCACAAGTTGGTAAAAATTGGAAATTGGTAGGTTTGGAAAGTTCATAAGTTTGACCAGAAGTTGACTTTGAGGATGTCGGATTCGGATTGTGGTTCCGAGAATTTTTATAGCTTCGTCATGTCATTTGGGACTTCTGTGCAAACTTTGAGTTCATTCCGGGATGATTTGATATATATCAGTGTGTGCTTTGGAAATTTAAAAGTTCAAAGTACATAGATTTTGATTGAGGTTTGATTCATGTTTTAGATGGTTGTATGTGTGTTTTGAAGTATCAAGTAGGTTCGTGTTATGTTATATGACTTGTGGGTATGATTGGACGGGGTTCAGAGGGGCTCAGACGTGTTTCAGATTGATTTCGGATCATTTTCTTCAATATTGCAGCTGCTGGTTCTGGAGTTCCGCACCTGCGATTGGTATTGCGTAGGTGTGATGGCCGTAGGTGCGAGCCATGTGTCATAGATGCGCAAAAATTCCTTGCTGGAGGTCACCGTAGATGCGGAGGAAAATAGCACCTGCGAGTGCGCATGAGCAGAAATTATTCCGCAGGTGCTAGGGGGTCGGTTGGTGAGTGTGGTCGCAGAAGAGAAGTTTTGACCGCAGATGTGGTGGTCGCAGGTGCGACAATTTGATCGCAAATACGGAAGTGGTGGATAGAAAGATAAATACAAGGGTTCGCGATTTTGGCTTAATTTTGACATTTCCAAACTCGGATTGAGGCAATTTTTGGAGCAAATTTCATCACAAGGATTGGGGTAAGTGTTATTTACTCGGTTTTGATTATATTCCATGAACCTATCTTCGATTTTGGCTTTTGGTTGATGATTTCTAAAGAGAAAATTGGGGGGTTTTGGACTAAAGTTTCAAAATATAATTTTTTGAGTTTTGAACATCGATTTAGAGTCGGATTTGAGTGAAACTGGTATGGTTGGACTCGTAATTGAATGAGTTGTCGTATTTTATGATTTTTTTGGGTTCCGAGGTACGGGCTCAGGTTGGGATTTTTGGTCAATTTCGGGTTTTGATTCAAGATTTGACCTTTTTCGTTTAGGACTGGTTCCTTTAGCATCGTTTGATGCATTTTAGTTGTTTTTGGTTAGTTTCGAGCCGTTCGAAGGTCGGAACATGAAATATGGCATTTTTGGAGCATTGCTTGGCTTGCTCGGTATTGGTATTGGCTTGTTCGAGGTAAGTAACTCTTCTAAACTTAGTGCTGAGGGTATGAAACCCCGCATTACATGTTATGTGATTTGTATTGAGGTGACACACATGCTAGGTGACGGGCGTGTGGGCGTGCACCCTGTGAATTGGGACTCTGTTGTTTCCATGGCACTATATAGTGGCCCTAATTTTGTTGATATCTGTGTTTTCACCATGTGATATAGTAATTAGACTGTCAGTCATGATAGGTATCATGTTTAGACTTATGCTGATACTGTTGGGACCCATTGAGGTCATTTCTGTTGTTGAGTAATCTGCTTTCATTGTTTTAAATACTCAGTCATACGCATTCATATGCATATCATATCTCTGTCTCTGCTGTTATTTATTGATACATCACATCATCATAGTCAGGCTAGTTTCATGACATTGTGAGCCCGAGAGAGAGAGAGACTGGAGAGATTGATGATTGAGTGAATCCAAGGGCTTGATTGTGAGGATATTTATAGGATCGGGCTGCACGACACATCATGTTTATTTATGGGTCGGGCTGCACGCCGCAATATGTTTATTTATGGGATCGGGCTGCACGCCGCAACGTGTTTGATATAGGCCGAGGGCCTCATTGATTTATGCCATGATTGACTTGATATAGCACTTGGGCTGAAGGATCCCCTCTGGAGTCTGTACACACCCCTAATGAGCGTATGTACCTACTGAGTGCGAGTGCCGAGTGACGAGTGATTGGGAGGACTGAGTGGTTGTGAGGATTGAGTGACTTGGAGGACTGAGTGATTTGATACTCTGAGAGTATGCATATGATTTTATCACTGAGTTGCATCACATTTGATATGCACACTTAACATACAGGCATAGAAATACATTTGTCCTCATGCTACATAATATCACGTCATTCATGACTTTTTACACATATTGATATGTGGGTATATAGTGGTGTTTTTTGCACTTGTTATTTGGAAAGAAAAGGAAGCTTCTTACTCATTGTTGAAAAGATTTTGGGAAAAATCACAGTTTTCAAACTTACCTGTATTTTGGCATTTATGGTAAAAGAATTGAATTTTCACTAAGGTATTTGAAAAGCATGCCTATTTTCTGAAACTGTGAACGAGTTGAGCCTTTTACTTCTGAGATAGCCCTTGTATTACTTGTGTTATGCTGTTATGAACTGTTGTAGAATACCGGTATTAGACCCCGCCTTGTGATTGCTTGTCACTGCTTTCAACCTAAGGTTAAGTTTGTTACTGTCACGACCCAAACCGATGGACCGCAACGGGCACCCGGTACCGTACTCAAGTACCAATGCAACGTATCTTTCTTATTACATCCTCATATACACGTGACACACGGGCTTAATAGGACAACATGATCATTTATAAACTCAAAGCATAGGCCGACAAGGCCGTACAATCTTTCACGTACACGACATATGTCTACAAGCCTCTAAAAGTACTTAAACGTCATACAGGTTGGGACAGGGCCCCGCCATACTAATCAGTACATGTCCTAATCTTACTGGCCACATAAGCAACTCCGAATCAAATGGAGTGCACCAACACCTTCCGCTGAGCTGATAGCCTACTTGGAGGATTCTCGACCTGTCTATCAGGACCTTCAGGCATGAAACGCAGTGTCCCCAGGTAAAAGGGATGTTGGTATGAATAACGTACCGAGTATGTAAGGCACATAAATAAGTACATAACAAACATGGAAGACATATAGAGTAAATGACTCAACGTGTAAGTCTGGATAACTCTGTAATTCATGAAATAATTATAGTGTCATGCATATGCGTATGAATGTCATGTCGTGCATAGGTAATGTTTCATAACATCATCAAGCCTCTGAGGGCATACCATCATATCATATCATATCATATCATATCATATCATATCATATCGGCCACTGTGGGCAAAATCATCAACGTATACCAGCTGATCAGATGGTGGTGTGTATATAACACCGTAACCTTTTCCCATATCCCATATACATATATTTACATAGATACGCGTATATAACGCTATCTGGTCATTGGTCAATGCACATGTATAAATGAGTGCAATGCATGAAAAATACGTAATAGTCTCAATATTCCTCCCGGATAAAATTTTTCAACTGCGTATTATTATGAGACCCTTGAACAGAAGATAATATTAATTTACATGGGGAATCAAGAATATAGACACCCCTAGCATTTCTGAATAGAATAATTTATGGAAACTGTGCGTTTGTTCGTTTCGTTTGTGTCATATAAATAATGCCAAAGAAAAAAGTGATAGCCTTAACATACCTGAATATTGTGGCACTAAATAGAGATATGACTTCTTTTTCTGAAGAAAGACAAATTAAAGTGAAGGATGCACATGTCCTGTGTTTAAATATTGCACAAATATGTAACAGTCACATGCATATCGGGAACTTGTAGTGAGTTGCACACAAACATGTTTTCCTCAAGATATTTTTGACCGTCAATTCTTGATTATCAAAATTCGAGTAGCAAATGAGTTGAGATTGTATATATTTAGGTTGGTAAATAGTTGGATTTAGTTGCTGATAGGTTAGTATTCTGTTTTGATGATCTAACAAACTTTTATATAAAGAACCAGATAAAGGACCTGATGCGTAACCAGCACAATCAGTTAGCATGAACTCAAGAAATCTGGGCAGTGTACATCTGAACTCACAGGGAGCATATTAGGGACCTGATCCCTTAACATTCTCACTGACAGAAGTACATGTCAACTCTACAGCTGGAAAGTTGTGACAGAAAAGTAACTGCCTGCAACTGTACATGCTACAGTGCAGTAACAGTGCAACAGTCACTTCCCATTTTTTGAAGATTGTACCAACTAAGCATGGGCATCCTTCTTGGGATGTCCTAGGGATATAATATCTTGTTTGAAGACAAACAAGATATTCACTTGACAATTTACTAACATTCTTCATAGCATTGAAGAACTGCTCCAGCATTGAAGACTCAAGTGTGTCAAGAACAAGAAGACAAGTCCACCACAACAGACCAGTTTCACTACGTGTTCTTAGGTGTCCTTTAGTTGAGTTGTAATCTTGTATTTTAGTTTCTATTGTATCCTATCTTGCTTTATTAGAAGCTTTGTATTAGGTATCCTAAAATCATAAACCATCAGTGTTTGTGTTGTGACTAGTGTAGTCATAAGTTAAAATCTTTGTCACTAGTGAGTAACAAAGTGACTTGTAATAAGTGTATTGCAAGTTAGTGGTTCAAATTCCTTGTAAGAGAGTCATTACAAAGTGGCTTGTAATAGTTGAGATTACAAGTTAGTGAAGTTGAAATCCTACCAGTGTAGGTCGTGGTTTTTGTCCCCTTAAGTTGGGATCTTTCCACGTAAAAATCCTGTGCCTCTTTTACCTACTGTCTCTATCGATAACTCTGAGGGAACTGATAAAGGACCAGATCTCTTTACAGTTTGTGGAGCCCTAGAAACTACCAATTGGTATCAGAGCAGGTTCTTTCTAAAAGTTTAACACCTATAAAGGATCTGTAATGGTTGCTCCACCAAACTTTGAAGAAGGACAGTCAACAAATCGACCTCCTGGATTCAATGGTCAATATTATGGGTGGTGGAAAACTCGTATGCACGACTTTATAATGACTGAAGATTCTGAACTATGGGATGTCATTTGTGACAGTCCACACGTCCTTATGAAGAAGGTTGGAGAAGATGGGCCATTGGTGCCTAAAACAAGGAAATAATATAGTGAAGTTGATAGGAAGGCTATTGAGAAGAACCTCAGTGCCAAGAATATCTTGGTATGCGGTATAGGACCTGATCAGTACAACAAATCAACAAAGGAGATATGGGAGGCTTTACAAACTGCTCATGAAGGAACAACTCCGGTCAAGCAGTCCAAGATTGACATTCTCACAACTGAGTACGAGCTGTTCCGAATGAAGGATGATGAGTCTATATAAGACATGCATACTAGATTCACATCTATCATAAATGAGCTTCACTCTCTAGGTGAGATAATTCCTAGAAACAAGCTGGTTCGGAAGATTCTGAGTGTCTTACCTGGTTCTTGGGAAAGCAAAGTGAATGCTATTACTGAAGCAAAAGACATACAAACTCTAACAATGGATGAATTGGTTGGTAATCTAAAGACATATGAGTTGAAGAAGAAAAAAGACAGTGAGAGAAGAGAACCGAAAAGGGAAAGAACCTAGTTCTAAAATCTGAAGAAAATGACTCAAGTGAAGAAGATGGTGACATGGCTTATATTACTAAGAGATTTCAAAAGATGGTTAGAAGGAATGGAGGTATACCAAGAAGAGGTAGTTCAAGAAAATCAAGGAACTATGATCTCTGCCACAAATGTGGAAAACCTGGACACTTCATCAAAGACTGTCTACTGTTGAAGCAGGAGTCCTACAAGCACAACACTGACAAAACAACCAAGAGAAACCAGGTTATTGACAAACGATTCAGCCGGAAGAGTGTTGCTGATAATGTTGTGAAGCAAGCTCTTGTTGCCTGGGGAGATTCCTCTAGTGAATTAGAAGAGGAACCAGAAGCAGGTAAGAGTTCCATGATGGCAGTAGAGAACGAGGCGAAGAGTATGATTCACTGTTCGCGCTAATGGCTCAGTATGATGATAATGAAGAAGGTAAAAATGATGAGGTAAGTTTCAGGGATGTTCAGAGAAATCTGAAATCCTACTCCTCAAAAAAATTAATGTCATTAGCAAATGTTCTTATTGATGTTTACTACAACCTAGTTGATGATAAAGATTCATTAACCATAGAGCTAGGAGAAACTGAAAAGACTAGAGATGATCTACTTGTTTGTGTGGTAGATTTAAAAGAAACCATAAGTGAGCTTGAAAAGAAAAAGAATCTCTAACTTGTAGACTAAACTATGTAGAAAATGAGATAGATGACTTGATGGTGGTTGTTGTGGACCCAAAAGAGACCATAAGAAATTTTGAGAAAGAAAAGGAAGCACTAGGTGAATAAACAAATAGTGCAGAAGATGAGAGAGATGATCTAACTGTAGTGGTAGTATACCTGAAGGAAACAGTGGAGAACCTGAACACTGAGAAGAATATTTTAGCTGAGAAAATAAATATTCTTGAACAAGAAAGAGATGATCTTTTGGTAGTAATCACTGACCTATAGGAATCAATTGAGGAACTCAAACTAGAACATAAGAAAGTGACCGTATAAAAAGGAAAGGAGGTATCCAGTGAGAAGTATATTAAGCTTGAAAAGGAAATAACTGATGTCAAAATAAGCCTGTGATGTAAACTTGAGAAAAACAGGAAACTTCAAGCTGAAATGGTTAAACTAAAAATGGATCTTGATAAATCACTAAAATGGACCTGGTCCACAGATGCTGTCACTGCCATGTACTTGAAAAACAGTGGAAATAGGAAAGGGTTCGGGTTCCAAAAGGAGAAAATTCCTTACAACCCTCATATCAAGTATGTCATTGTCCCAGAAAACTGGCTCTGTACCCATTGTGGGGACAATGGGAACTTTAAAGAAAGTTTCCCTGCCAGAGCTCAATCTTTTCATAAAAACAAAGTGTTTGTTGACAGAGTGACTCAACCATGAGGACCAGGTCCCTCCAAGAAAAATAGATTCTTGCCTTCTTGGACTAGGAGAGCTCTTATTCATCCTTTTACTAACTACAAGGGACCCAAACTTGTTTGGGTTCCTAAATCTAACCCTTAATTTTTATGTGCAGGGACTAGTGAGAGAAACATGGCTGCAATAGATGATGGACAGTGGATGCTCAAATCACATGACGGGAAACACCACGGATTTTCTCTCACTGAAAGCCCTGCAAGGAGGAGATGTATCCTTTGGCAATGGCAAAAGGGGGTACATTATCGGTGTTGGAAGGGTTGGCAGATCTCTCGAGCACTTAATTTAGAATGTGTACTATGTGGACAGTTTGAAGTATAGTCTCTTGAGTGACTCACAAATCTGCGATAAAGGAAACAAAGTTGAATTCTTATCCAAAGTATGTAAAGTTACTAGCCTAGTAACTGGTGAAGTAGTGTTGATTGCCAAGTGGCACAAGAACATCTATGTTGCTGACCTTGAATCGTTGAAGCTGGTGAGGTAAATTTCTTAAAGGTAGTTGATGATGATGTGAAACTATGGCATAGAAGACTGGGTCATGCAAGCTTCTCTTTGTTAAATAAACTCATACAGAAGGACCTAGTTCGCGGTCTGTCTAAATGAGAGTTCAAGGAACAAAGAGTGTGTGATGCATGTGCCCGAGGAAAACATGTGAAATCATCCTTCAAGCCAAAGAAGGATGTTAGCACATCAAAAACTCTGGAACTGCTCCACATGGATCTGTGTGGTCCAATGAGGATTCCAAGCAGGGGTGGAAAGAAGTACATTTTCGTGATTGTGGATGACTACTCAAGATTCACTTGGACATTGTTTCTTAGATCAAATGATGAAACCTTCAAAGTATTTGTGGCATTTGTCAAGAAAATCCAAGTGAAGATGCAGTTGAAAGTAGCCTGCATCAGATCCGACCATGGGACATAATTTGATAATGCAAAATTTGATGATTTTTGCAATGAGAATGGAATCACTCACAATTTCTCAGCTCCAAGGACTCCTTAGCAAAATGGTGTGGTCGAAAGGAAAAACAGAACTCTGGAAGACATGGCACGAACAATGCTTATTGACAGTGGGATTACGAAAAATTTCTGGGCTGAGGCAATCAACATTGCGTGCTATTTGGTGAACATGTGCATGATCAGTTCCCTCCTAAACAAAACCCCCTATGAGATGCTCAATGGAAGTGAGCCGAAGATAACTCATCTGAGAGCTTTTGGATGCAAATGTTATGTCCTGAACAATGGGAAGGATCAACTTGGAAAGTTTGATGCAAAAAGTGATGAAAGAATCTTCTTGGGATACTCCTCCCAAAGCAAAGCCTACAAAGTTTACAACAATAGAACCCAATGTGTAGAAGAGAGCGTTCACGTGTTATTCAATGAGACACCTTCCCAAAACAAGGATAGAAATATTGATGATCAAGACAATGAACCACTTTTGGTTCCTGGAGAAATATCGGATGTCTCAAATGGGAAAGCTGACATGATGAGTCAGATGAGGGAAATAAGTGAAGTTCAGTGCAACCACTTCCTCAAATACACATGAGGAACCTGGTACCTCAATTACTACTACTGAAGCTGAAGAAAGAGTTGGAGATGCCGTGCAAGGTACTCCATAGGTTGCAGAACAAGAAATGCAGGGAAATTCTTCTGATGTACCAAGTTCCTCCACTAACCAAATCCAAGTTCCGAATTGGAAACACAAAATCTCTCATCCTCTTGATAACATAATTACTACCCCTGATTCAGGAGTTCAAACTAGATCTAAAACTAGAAACTCCCTAGCCTTTTCAGCCTTCCTATCCCAAATAGAACCAAAAAACATCAAGGAAGCTCTGAAGGATGCAGACTGGATCATTGCTATGCAAGAGGAGCTGCACCAGTTTGAGAAAAACAAGGTTTGGTACCTGGCACCTCGACCCTCAGATAGAACCATCATAGGAACCAGGTGGGTGTTCAGGAATAAGCTGGATGAAAATGGAAACACCACAAGGAACAAAACAAGGCTTGTTGTTCAAGGATACAATCAAGAAGAAGGGATTGATTATGATGAGACGTTTGCTCCTGTTGCTCGCATGGAAGCCATCCAGATTCTTATTGTTTTTGCATCTCATATGGAATTCACCTTGTTTCAAATGGAAGTGAAGAGTGACTTTTTGAATGGTTTCCTCAAAGAAGAGGTATATGTTAAGCAACCTCCAGGATTTGAAAGTCATATACACCCGGAGTATGTGTTCAAATTAGACAAAGCTCTGTATGGCCTGAAGCAAGCTCCCAGAGCTTGGTACGAGAGACTATCAAAGTTTCTGCTGGACAATGGGTTCACTCGAGGAAAGATTGAAAACACACTATTCCTGAAGAAACGGGGAAGGGACCTGCTCATTGTTCAGGTTTATGTGGATGGCATCATATTTGGGGCTACAGCAGACTCACTGTGTAAGGAATTAGCCAAACTCATGGGCAGTGAGTTCGAGATGAGTATGATGGGGGAACTGAACTTCTTTCTGGGTCTTCAAGTAAAGCAGTCCACAAAGGGAACCACTATTGGTCAGCAAAAATATATCAAGGAGTTGCTGAAAAGATTTGACATGGAGGAATCAAAAGTGATTGACACCCCCATTGCAGTTGCAACCAAGCTTGACATGGATGACTCTGGACCTCCTGTAAACCAAACAATGTATAGGGTGATCATTGGCTCTATACTCTACCTCACTACAAGCAGGCCATATATCGTGTTTAGTGTGGGGATATGTGCCAGGTTTCTAATCAAATCCTAAGGATTCTCACCTAAAGGCTGCCAAAATAATCCTACGCTATCTCAAGGGCACACATGACCTGGTTTTGTACTATCCCTCAGGTGATAATTTCAATCTTGTTGGTTATGCTGACGCTGATTATGCCAGTTATCTGGTGGACAAGAAAAGCACCTCAGGAATGGCTCATTTCCTTGGGTCTTGCCTAATCTCATAGGGGACAAGAAAGCAAAACTCGGTGGCTCTCTCCACAGCTGAAGCAGAATAAGTTGCAGCCGCATCTTGCTGTGCTCAGCTGCTGTGGATCAAACAATAATTGGAGGATTTTGGGGTATACATTGATAGTGTTCCACTCCTATGTGATAACACCAACGCCCTCAACATGGCAAAGAACCCGGTTCAACACAAAAGAACCAAGCATATTGATGTGAGACATCATTTCCACCGAGACAATGTTGAAAAAGGGCACATCTGCATGATGTTTGCTGCACTGAAGATCAGATTGCCGACATCTTTACCAAAGCACTGAGCAGGGAACACTTTGAGAAAAACACAATGGCACTGGGATTTCTTAAACCTAATTGAGGACATCGTTCCTTAGCATTGGCTATGAGAGTCACCCTCAGGTACAATAAGCTAAAGTGTTTTCTGAATAAGCCTAACTCAAATAAATACCTTTGCAGGTAGACACACATGGTGATTAAAGAAATTAAAAGTACGGCTCTATGGAACAAAAGGAAGCTACAAAAAAACGTTTACAAAAACAAAAAAAACAGGTACAGGACCTGGTTCCTGTACCACATGTCAGTATAGTTATGTGTTTTTTATGCCTCTCTCAAAAAGTAAAAAATTAATTACTGCTGCCACATCATCCGACTTTTCAGTGTCTATGTCCATCACATCCATCTCTCAAATCCTTTAACTCCTTCTACAAGTTTTCTCTTCCCAAAAACACATACCGTCATTTTTTAACCCGTTCCTCTTTCCCCTCATCATTAGACCTTCCTTTTATCAAGCCTCTTCTTCTCTAACCACTCAGCATCATCTTCACATAGTCTGTGAAAATCACACTCCTCTCTACACTGTAAATCACACTCCTCTCACATAGTCTTTGAAAATCACACTCCTCTCACATAGTCTCTAAAAATCACACTCCTCTCACATAGTCTCTAAAAATCACACTCCTCTCTACACTGTAAATCTCTCTATCTCCCACAAAAATGGCGAATGAGAACTCACCCTCTCTCTCTCCTGCCACTGACTCCAACCCCGTTCTAGTTGAGGTTCCGTCCTCTTCTCTCCCAGACGTCATCATCCCTGCACCTGATTCCTCCCCCTACCTATCGATGCTTCTCCTTCTCTAAAACCCATTGATTCTCCCCCGTCTGAAACACCAAAAGAAGCCTCAGCACATGACCTTCCTCAGACCTCTGAAGCCTCTGAGGATGACCCTTACCAGTATCTCAACTCCACTCTCCTTGACTCCAGGCTCCTCTGGAGTCACCTGAAAAAGAAGCGGCTGAGAACATTATGGACATTGTTTCTGGGAGTCTTCCCTGTGACGGAGCTTCTTCCGTTCTTGAACCTCAAGGGGAAGAACCTCCATTCCTAGGAGATGAAGGGACCCTTGTCTTTTTTGAATCCCCGGTTCATGAGTCTTTCAAAGAAAAGTCCTGTGAGGAACCTGGTTCTCCGCTCCCTGAAACCAACCAGGAACCTATATCCCATACTCCTCCTCTAGAGTTAGTTCCTCCTCTAGAGTTACTTTTTCCTCTCCCCGAGCCTACTAATGAGGATGATGAGGACGAGATGGTCTTGAGTGCTCGCTTTAAGCTTCACCAGAAAGTGCCAACTCCTGAATCATCTTCCAAGCGACCATCCGCACGGTTGCAAAAGAAGGAGGCGCTTGACTCTGCTCTGGCAAAAAGCAAGAAAAGCAGTAAAAAGAAGAGGAAAAGACTGATGAAGGAGGGGAAGAAGGTGGTGGTGGATGACGACATTCCTTTGGTTGAGGTGGAAGAGGATGCAGAAGAGGAACCAAGTTCCTTGGTAACAAGAAAATCTCCCTCTAACTAAAGGTTTGTGGATGGAGTTATGGATAAAGGGCAAATAAAACCTCGTGTGACGCTTGTGAAAAGTAGTGAAAAGCTCAAGCGAGCTGAAGTTGGTGAAGCTAGTGTTAAAGGATCCATGGCTTTAGAATGTTCTATGAGAAAGTCTGTGCAAAGGTCAGGAAAACGAAAAAGAGAAATGGAAATTGTTGAAGAACCAGGTTCAGTGCAAACAATACCAAGTGACAGTGGCAAGTGGCAAGAAAATGTGAGGAGTCCGAGGGTGCTATGGGGTCCGATGTTTGACCTAGAGATATGCGAGATGGCTGGAATGCGCCAAATTGTGGCCATGGTTGAGTTTCAGAAGTGGGACCATCTCTTCAATGTGAGTGTGCCCAAAGTGTATGAGGATGCAGTGAAAGACTTTTATGCATCTCTATTTACAACTGCTGGGGATCATATTTGTGTTCTAGTGGAAGGAGTCGACATTGTTTTTGATGATGCTGCTCTGGGAACAGTTCTTCAAGTTCTATCTAGAGGACTGTCTTCTGTGAAAACAGATGCTACTGCTTGTGAGGGAACTTTCGGTGCGCCATTGTTAAGGCGGGCACAATTCAGCAAGGGGAACAGGTCCACAAGAAAGCTATGCTCCCTGTTTACCAGCTCTTATTCGAACTGGTAAATAAGGTACTTCTCCCCCGTGCTGAAAGGCGATCAATTGCCTCTAAGGCTGATTTGACATTGATGGAGGCTCTTGATTCCTTCACCCCTATCAACTTGCTTGCTCTCATGATTGAACATATGAGAAAAGTGGTGAATGTCAAGGATGGTAATCATGGGCTCCCGTATGGTTTCCTACTTACTCGGGTATTTGAGTTCTACAAAGTGCCTATTGCAAACCCCCGAGTAGGGACCCGCAAGCAGACCTTCTCCAAGACGACCTTAGAGGAATGTGAATGTTTTCAGAAACCTGGGGGTAGCACTTCTACAATATCCCAATTGATCAATGCACTGAATGATGCCAATGAGGTGATCCGGGAGTTGAAGGCTCAGATTTCTATTTTGGAGACTCAGTTGAGTCACGCCTCTGGGGGACCTGGTGATGCTCATTCTTCAACTGAGGAGGTTACCCGCTTAACCAAAGAGAACACTGAACTTAGTCAACAGGTAGAGAACCTACCGGAGAAACTTATGGAGGAATAATTGTCTACATATGCCTGCATGGATTTGGTTCTCAAGACTCTTGCTGCCTCCTCCTCTAAGCCTTCCTCTTCTAGTGCCCCCTATGATTCAGTCTCTATCCAGTCTTTGTATGTTTTTGATGATGTTTGTGGTTGGTAGTACTCCTTTTGCTATTTTTGTGTTTGGTAATTGAATCCCACCTAGCTGCTCCTGTTTTCAAAAGTCCAAATTAAGTCTTTGCTATCCCAAGCAAAGTCTTCTCTGTATTTAACAACTCTTTTGGTATGAATGAATCAACTTCTTAATATTCTGCTATTGCCTGCTTGCCTATTCCTTCTGTTTTCTATCATGTTGTGTGCACACATGGGGCATGAGTTAGCTTTGTTAGACTTATTTATGCTTTATGTCTGATTATGCCTTTTTATGATGCCAAAAGGGGGAAGATATCATTGATAAATAAGAAGGGTTTAAGGGGGAATCACATAGACAGGGGGAACAATTTGGGGTCCTGGTCTTGTATCTGGTTAAGTTAGACTATATAACTGTTCATCAATTATAAAAGTTTGTCATCATCAAAAAGGGGTAAATTGATGGGTTAGTATTCTGTTTTGATGATCTAACAAACTATTATGTAAAGAACCAGATAAAGGACCTGATGCCTAACCAACACTATCAGCCAACATAAACTCAAGAAATCTGGGCAGTGTACATCTGAACTCACAGGGAACAGATTAGGGGCCTGATCCCTTAACATTCTCACTAACGGAAGTACAGGTCAAATCTACAGCTAGAAAGCTGTGACAGAAAAGTGACTGCCTGCAACTGTACACGCTACAGTGCAGTAACAGTGCAACAGTCACTTCCTATTGGTTGAAGATTGTACCAACTAAGCATGGGCATACTTCTTGGGATGTCCTAGGGATATAATATCTTGTTTGAATACAAACAAGATATTCACGTGAGCATTTACTAACATTCTTCATAGCATTGAAGACTCAAGTGTGTCAAGAATAAGAAGACAACTCTACTAAACGGACCAATTTCACTACGTGTTCTTAGGTGTCCTTTAGTTGAGTTGTAATCTTGTATTTTGGTTTCTATTGTATCCTATCTTGATTTCTTAGAAGCTTTGTATTAGGTATCCTAAAATCATAAACCATCAGTGTTTGTGTTGTGACTAGTGTAGTCATAAGTTAAAGTCTTTGTCACTAGTGAGTAACAAAGTGGCTTGTAATAAGTGTAGTACAAGTTAATGGTTCAATGTATTTGTAAGAGATTCATTACAAAGTGGCTTGTAATAGTTGAGATTACAAGTTAGTGAAGTTGAAATCCTACCAGTGTAGGTCGTGGTTTTTTTCCCCTTAAGTTGGAATTTTTCCACGTAAAAATCATGTGCCTCTTTTACCTACTGTCTCTATCGAAAACTCTGAGGAAACTGATAAACATCCAGGTCTCTTTACAGTTTGTGGAGCCCTAGAAACTATCAGTTGCTGACTTGAAAACTCACTTTGGCATTATATCTGATTTAGTATGGTTATTTGCCTTCCCGGTTAGACCAAGCTAAGGAAGTGATTTATGAAAAACTCTTTTGCCGTTGGAAAGGGGAAAAAGGAAAAGCTTTGGGCACACTCCTAGGTTCTAATTGTAGGAGATAGAGTAAAATTTTGATTTTGGTGTTATTTGATCGTAGGGATGGGATAAAAATGAAGTGTATTTTGTTTATTCACTTGTTTGCCACCTAATCATGAAGACTCAGGAGTCATTTCCTTAGTTTTATGGCTTTTTGCCACGTTTTTTGAGGGGGTGGGGTGAAAATTATTAATCTTTATCCATTTATTAGGTAATTAGGTAATATCCCGTTATCCGTAATTAATCAATTACCCGCATAATTAAAAATTATCTCAAATTACTTTATTTATTTAATATACTTTATAAATTATACTACTGTGGTCATATGGTACCTTGCATGGTATTAGTCCATAATTATCGGTATTTTATCTCGGGCCGAATTTTATCCAATATGCCAAATTTCGACAAAAAATTCATTTTATTTGACTTGTTTACCCTCTCACCTTCACGAATTTACTCATCATTTGTTTAAAATAACATAATCCTTATAATCTCCAAATAATCTCTTTCCCAAACTTACGTTGATTACCTTACGACGAAACTTTAACATACGAAAATACGGAATGTAACATCTCGTTTTCGAGCTTATCTCAATTTACTTATGGCGTACTTCCATGTACGAAAACATGGGGTGTAACATCATTCCCCCTTTGGAACATTCGTCCTTGAATGTTGGCCGATGCACTTTTCATTCTCATAATCCATAGCTCTTGCGAACACTTTAATATTCTTCTTGCCATTAGGAAACTGTTCTTTTAATAAATCCAAAGGCCAGGGCATTCCCCCCTTTAGGCCTCTTTCTCACACCACGACTTGTAGTCGGAATCATTCTAATCTCGTAACTCTTGCTGCCTTCTATCACACAGCCTGTATGACTCTAACCTTGTAGCTGCACCTGTGCGACTCTTCTCTTCTTTTTTTTCCTCCAGCTTTTAGTTAATCTTAGGCCTCTCTTTGAGAATATTGCTATATCTTATTTTATAGACTTGGTTATCCATTCGTATGACTTTATTGTACCTACGTAGGTCATACTATACCATAACTCTTATTCCGATTTATTGTTACTGAGGTCTGCTACCAAACTCCAGGTTACTCTCGTTGCTTATCCTGCATGTATAAATCTAAGTCCTTTAATGCTTCTTCATCAGTGTTCATCTTAAAAAGGACGGCTTAATCTCATCTCATACTTTCTGATTTTAGTCCACCCACTGTTGATTCACCTCAATATTCATCTACAATCTACCACTGATAACTTAATCTCTTATGTAATACTGCCTCTAGGGCTCACGTCTTATCGTGGAACATTTGAAGTGATTGTCTTGACCCACCTAGGGGTGATACGATACTATACTTCCATAATCATATTTCATAGCATACCAATGTGATTTACCTTACGTGGGTATTTTAATCCTTACAATTCATGAAATCCTCTTCAAGTCATTACTCAATCGAAGGCCTATACGTTATCCTTTATCTATCATAATTATTCCTTCATTCTACTATTAGAGTAAAATTCCATCTCTTCTAAATTAATTTAGTCTTAGACTCATTTGAGTTCATTTAGGCTATACTGAGTTTTGTATAACTTATAGAACCCATCAGCTCTCTTATTTTCACGGGCTTAATCCCGATGGCTTATCCACTTTCTTCACCTTCTCTCTTGCCCTTTTTTTTAATCTTTACTCCTGTCTTGTAAAAACCTTGTCGCTCTACCACACTTTAGCTTGTCGACCTACACATATCTTTTTATACTACTTGCAATTTCCTTTCAACTTGCTTGCACCATAGATTTTCTTGTGTTGTTCTGGAACGTCAAGCGAGACATTACATCGTCTCTAATTCCTCTTTACTCTATTAGCTAGAACTCTCGATACTTAGAAACTATAGGTTGGAAGATATGCCACTGATGATGCCGCTATCAGTCCTAGATATTGAATCCCTGCGCTTCTAGCCTTCTATCCAAAGTAGGGACTATTTACAACCTTCTGCATTTGAATATCCCGTACGTTGTTCCCTTTTACCTTATTTACCTTACAATCTTGTACCACATCTTGTATATATTTTATGACCTTCCTTCCATATAGGTATAATTTACATCTATAACTTGAAGCTTTATTATCATACTTGCAACTCTGGTGTATACATAATCATGTAGGAGCTTCATACTGATTTCTTATGAGGCTGGTACTCTTCAGTTGGCTTCTTTGTAGAGCCGTTATAAAATATGGCTACTATACTATCTCTCTTATACATCCATTATGTAAGAGTGATCCCAAGGTCTATATTCTCTTGGTACACTCTTGTTTTACTTAGTCGATGTAACTCTTTAGTTTCCACTTCTTTCTGATCAGCCTTTATGTAGGCTTAAGCTATCTTCCGATCTGCGGCTCTTGGTATTAGTTATTACTTTAGCCTTTCATAGGCGCTGACGGATATTCATGATAAAATCCTTTAACAATTCAATCCTTCATTTATGACCTGGGCTTAATTATTTCTTTTAACGTATAGCAGAATATTCTATGGATGTATATGTTGCAGGTATAAAACTTTAAACTCTTAAGTGCGTTCATAATGTCACCGGCTCGGGATCATTGATCGAATAATTCCTTTCGTTCCTTCTTAGATTTCTTTAACGTAAGCTATTATTTTTCCTGGTCTTTCTGCCCCTTGTTGTGTGCATACTTAGCTTACCTTAGTTTCTACGCATACCAAAGTTTTCATGCAACTCATATAATCTCGAATGTAACTTTTAATTTACTTCCCGTCCATTAGCCACGGTAGGTGCCACTTCCTTTGGAGTGCTTACAATGTTATTGTAAGATTGTTGTTACACGAGCATTTCCTCTTTAGGTCGTTGTGCTTAGGTTGAAGCCTTCTTCCTTATTTCCTCAGCTAGTCTTTCGTTGTGGTACTTAGGGAGAACCCTTGACTCTTGTAAAGCTGTGAGCTTATTACGGACCCTTTCAATGTCCTTCCTTACCTATAATTATTTGTAGTTACTTACCTCCATGCCCTTATGCTTGTAGGGCTGCTTCTGAACTGATGTTTTTTTACTGTCTTCCAAGTGGCACTCTCTTTTACTTTCGTAGTACTTATACGGTACCTTTAACTATCCCAACTCCTATCTGAATATTTCTCAAGGGTCAGGATGTCATAATTGCAAGGAATAATTCCCAAGGTTGGGGTTCCCTGTGTTTATCTTGCACGGTCTGTTGATTTGTCTGCAACCTCTTGTTTGGCCATAACTAGGCTCCTCCTGAATCAACTATTAACTACTCGTTGGCTCATTCTCATATCATTACTCCACGTAATATTTCTTGGGTTATTTCCTTTGTCTTAACTTACATCTTGCAGTGGCTCCTTACTTTCAATAACATCCAGGGCATAAACCTTGACTTCCTTTCCTTGACGTCATGCTTGCATAATGTTCTGGAATCGTAGCATATCTGTAGGATTTAGATAAGTGCAATCTCATTCCTTCCTCATTATTTTTATCACATTCTTCCTTTACCATTCCATAATTACTAGAACCACTTAATTCTGACTTAAGACCACACACTCCATATTCCCCCCTTTTAGGGGTACTCAGATTTAGTACTACGATGATTTACGTATAAATGTTTTATCTCTTCATATTTGGCGTCTTTTCGCATCATCAATGACCCTTACTCACCTTGTGGTAATCCTTTTGTACCAAGGATAACAAAATTCCTTACTCGCGAGGGTGACACTTAATGTAACTAGTACATACAGTTCCTTAAACTTAACTTGGCCCACATTGCTTGCTTTAGGGAAGCGCCTTCCTGAATGACCATTCTCTGGATTTCTCATGAATCTTCTTTTGTTGTCCATTCTACTATTGCCAGAACAAAATTTGAAATTCCCATGATGCCGACTATTATCCAATCACTCGATCCCTAATTCATGCTTAGTTTATTTTTTTCACCAATCCATATAGGTTTCTATTACTCTGGGGTCTAACTTTTCCTTTTGGTAATCACATCAGAGTTGCGAACTTATTTCTCGAAATGAGGATATGACTTTATGGCCTATATTCTATTGTTGTCTCAAGGCATGTCACCTCTTATTTATTTCTTCACTTGATTATAGATTCTATAATACTGTCATCTTTTGACCTCCGTTTGTCATCCATGTATCACATCTTACTCATAATGCTTCCTTATCTCTCTATTCTTATTTTCCTGCTAATATTTCTGCCTATCCTTTTCTTTTGACAGCTTCAACAAGACATTCTTTCATTTTTTACCTTCCCTTGCTCCATCTACTGGCTCTTCGGACTGCCTAACATTCTCCCTCTACTAGGGATGGGAGCCATACTAAGGTAATATTATCCCTTCAAGGTGTCCAGTTCCTATCTTTGTAGTACTCATATCTAGTTGTACTATTTTAGTATACACCATCTGGGTGTCTCATAAGGAGATCTATTAGTACATTTGCAATATCCTTCGGAAATATAAACTAACGCAAATAATTCATCCACCATTTTGGCTCACTCTAACTCCAGTCGGATCGTAATATTATGTCCTTTTCTTAAACCATATTTGTTAGCTCCCATAGAGAATAACCCAAATCAGGGTGGCCAATTATAACTGGGTACCTCGTACCCTTCTTCACATGTCTTCTTTTACTTGTTGCAACTCATGTCTAACTTTTGATTCCGTTATTCCTTTTTACCATAAGACTGGATAAGTATTTTTTTCCTAAAAGCCCCTTATCAAGAAACGTACACCTTTTAGTACACGCATGATCTGCTAAAGACCTCTCATTTACTCATCATAAACAAGATGCAAAAGTCGAGTTCCTCTAACTCAACACTTTCACATCTATATCTTTTATCGATCGTCTTTCTGAATGTAAGAATCATCTTATTACGAATAGAAGTTCGGGATTTGAATTCTAAAAAGTGAGCTCTACCACACGGTCTAGAGTAAGAAGAAAGAGCGACAATTCCCTGTAGCCTCCTGCTTATAAGTGTGGTGCACGACACACCCATAAACAAGACTTTACTAGACACGGCTTGTAGACGACCTCAAGGGTTAACTTGCAACCACTAAGCCCTCTCAATTCACGCACCTACCCAACAAGAAAGTTTACAACATTACCAATCGTTCATGAGATCATGTGCCCTCACCAACAAATAAAAGAGTGAATATAACTAGCCCCCATATTCAAATATGATGTTGAACATAATTTAAGGACATCACACAATTGAACAAATTCACTCACTCTCACAAAGAATTCATATGCATCCCGTGGTCGTACCATAAGCTTGCCCTTAGTGTAGATCTCTACTAATTTAAGTTAGTCAAATCTAGGATCATATAGGACTTTTAAGGTTGTAATGTAGGCTAAGGGACGGGTAGGATATATTTAGGAATAGTGACTAACCCTCCTAAGCACTTTAATACACTACCTTCACAAATCAACACATATTCTTCTAAACAAATTCCCTTGCCATAATTCATATTCAATATAGCCCTTTTTCAATTAAGCACTTCTATATTTTCACTAGCACAAATTAATAAAAATTGGAGGTGTGTATCTTTTTCTACATACTTCTTCTATCATTTTTTCCTTTCTCTTTTTTTTTCTACACACACTCCATTAACGAAGATTCAATGTCTAGTGACTTTTGAATATAATTTTAGTGCACCAACGGGCCCTTCCATGGCTCCACTCAAAATCTACTCCCCAATATCTCACCTTACTTCTTTTAGCGACTAAGTGCCTTAGGAGGAAAAGATGCAAAAATCTCAATTTAAGAACAAAATAGGGGTACGACTTGTAATGTGGGTACTAAAGAAAAGGTCAAAAGGCTCAAAGAGGCTAGCAATGAAATTTTTTAATTTTCATGTGACAAGCACATCCATGATCAAGCAAGAAAATGTCCATGTCATCTCCTAGATTAGCATAACTTACAATTTCGCTTCAATTAACACACATGTCAAGTTCTAGACTACACATGATAGCATAGAAAATCACTAAACCTCACTCACACATTGCACAAGACTCAATCACAACGGTTTTATTCAACTCTCAAATCAATCAAGCACACAAAATTGAAAGAATTAAGCAATATTACACTATGTAGCATACAAGTCAAGCAACTGAGCTAATGCGTCACACAATAGGCTATTTAATTTTCTTAGGCATCACAAGTCAAACCAAATACAAGGAAAGAAGAATGTATGTCATAACCTAATATGATAGCACCAAACATGTCAATGGGTATCTCTAAGTTACTCAGTTTCTTCCCAACTACTCTAAAAAAAAAAAAAATTTAAGTGCCCGGTTCGAGCTACACCCTTGGAAAAGAACCGGTGCCCAAAGAAAAACCAAGTGATACTACCTAATCTATCCTAAGAAAATTAAAAAAATATTTTTGGCATTTTTAAATCGGACTTTATCCCTCAAGAAAATTGTCCAACAGATCCATCGTCGGGAAAAATCTGAGCTTTTTCTATTTTTTCTATTTTTCTTTTCGTTTCTTTACTAAAACAATATATATAATATAATTTTATACAATTACACTTCACTTCAGAAAGTCGTTTCCCCACCCCACACTTATGTTATGCATAGTCCTCGATGCATGATCACAAAGAAAAACATTAAAATAAGGGTGAGAAATACTCCCTGAGACCCTCTCGGGCCTAGCTCGGACATGATTCTCAATCTTTAGAGTCGGGATGACCCCACACTGAAGCTCAAACATGCCTCTCAGCTTCAACTTTGGATACTCAGACTTACCCTACTCTGAAAATAAAAATAACACAAAACTAGACACTATAAAAATAAATAAATAAATAAATAAATAAATAAAAGATATACATGCTGGATTGCTTCCTAACAAGCTCCTTATTTATAGTCGTGGCATGACTCTTCTAATCTGCTCGGGCTGGGGCTTTCTCTTCTTCTTTCTCCCATGAAGCCTAGTATTTTTGCACGCTCTTAATGGGTCTCCTTTTTCATCTCTGGATCTTTTTTCAATTATCTTTACACCCTCAGATTGCAACACCACCTCCTCCGAATCACTTCCATTCACATAAGGACTCTGCTCTATCCCCTTCACGTCGACCACAATAATCATGCACAGGTTCTTATAATGCTTTGGGAGTTTAAGTGCCTTGTACACATTAAAAGTGACCTCCTCATCGTCAACTCTCATTTTTAACTTCCCTTCCCTCACATCGATAATTGCTCCACCAATAGATAAGAATGGTCACCCCAAAATAATGGGCACTTCCTCATCAGCCTCGTAATCAAGGACAATAAAGTCAGCAGGGAGAATAAACTTTCCTACTCGAACTAACACATCCTCAATAATTCCTTCTGCATAACTAGTGACCTATCTGCTAATTGTAAAGTGATTGTGGTAGGTCTAAGCACCCCCAATCCGAGTTTCTTGAACAAAGAAAAGGGCATCAAATTTATACTAGCCCCTAAATCACACAGGGCTCTACCAACTTCTTATTTTCCAAGACACAAAGGAATTGTGAAACTCCCAGGATCCTTCAACTTAGGAGGGAGTTTACTCTGAACCCTGGCACTTCACTCTTCAGTAAGTGCAACTGTTTCGAACTCTGCATGTCTTCGTTTATTTGCCACAATATCTCTGAGATACCTTGCATACTTAGGAACTTCTTGCAAAATTTCCACCAAAGGAAAATTCACACTCACTTGGCTCAACATATCTAGGAATCTCTTGTACTTAGCATAATCTTTTTGCTTCTGCAGTCTTTGTGGAAATGGAGGTGGTGGCATTGTTTCAATTACTAGCTCGGGTCCTTTATCATCTTTCTCATTCCCATCAACTGGCTTGGGAACTAATTCTCCTTCAGGGTGAGCTATATTCTTCTTTGTTTTTGAAGCTTCTTCTAGTATTCTTCCATTCTCAAGGTAATTGCATTGAATTGAGACTTAGGATTAGGCTCAGTATCATTAGGAAGAGCTCCTAGTGGTCTTGTATTTTGGGAACTGGCAAGTTTCCCCATTTGACATTCCAAGTTTCTCATTGTTGTTTCTTAGACCTGGTGATCAGCCATTATTTTCTGATTGAAAGAAGTTGGTCGTTCATCATTCTTCATAATCTCTTCAAGGCTAGTTTGTTGTTCATTATGAGGTGGTCTGTATTGTTGTTGAGCTGCTTGAGGCCGATATTGATTCTAATTGCCTTGATTACCACCCCAAGAGAAATTTGGGTGGTTCCTCCAGTTGGGATTGTAAGTGTCCCCATACTGATTTGTTTGGCCTCGATTTACATTACCCACAAAATATACAGACTCTGGATTTGCTGGGCATAGATTGCTCATGTGACCCTCTCCACAGACTTCACAAAATACCTGAATCTGTTGCACTGGTTGCACTGGCTGGGCCTGTTGCAGTGGTTGAGACGGTTGCTTGTTAATGATCAGGGTCATCTGATTGACTTGGTTAGTCAATGTAGAGATCTGAGCTAACAATGCTGATACAACATCTAGTTCAAGAACCCCTTGTGACTTTTGAACCACATTCATTCCCATCTCACCTTGCTAGTCTGGATTGCTTTTGGAGAATTTATTCAATAATGCAAATATTTCATCATAATTCTTCTCCAATACCTGACCTCCAGCTGCTTCATCTACCACAATTTTTGTTTGTGGATGGAGCCCCTCAATGAAAGTGTGAACTAACACTTCATTTGTCTGATTGTGATGAGGACAGTCTCTGAGTAGACCCTTGAACCTTTCCCATGCTGAATATAAAGATTCGCCTGCTTTCTGTTTAAAGGAGACTATCTCACTTTTGATCTTTGTAGTCTTGCCTGAAGGGAAGAACCTTGCCAGAAATTTTCTCGCCAAACCGCTCCTTGTTGTAATGGAATTAGCTGGTTCTGCCTTTAGCCATCGCTTTACTTCTCCGAACAGAGAGAATGGGAAAAGCGTGAGCCTCACATAATCTGGCGTGACCCCGTTAGTGATATAAGTATCACTAATCTTTAAGAAGTTCAGAATATGCTGCTGTGGATCCTCGTGTGGAAGACCCATAAACAACCCGTTTGCATGAAGTAGCTGGATCATGCTCTGTTTCAGCTCAAAGTGCCCAGTGATTCTGGGCTTCATGATGCTGGAGGTAACATTAGCATTACTGGCAATTGCTACCTCCTGAACATCCATGTGTTGTTCCTCTGCCATGTTCACATGAATTTGAATGAGGTCCTGAATATTGTCTGTATCCCTTGCTTCCCTTAACCTTCTGTGAAATGTTCTCTCAGGTTTGGGGTCAAAGCCGTCGAGTCTGTCCTGGCTTCTAACCCTACGCATTCAATCAAAGATCCTGAGATTAGAGTAACAATCAAGTAACGTTAGACTGGACAAAATAAACAATTAAGGTAAAAACTAGAAAGTAGTCTATATTCAAGTCCCCGGCAGCGGCGCCAAAAACTTGTTGGTCCCAAACGCACACGCAAGTATACGTAGTCGTACAAGTAATACAATGATAAATCGAGTTTCAAACCCACATAGACTTGTGTAGACTACTCACAATTCACTATAATTTTTATTTTATCAAGCCAAAATAAAAATCCAATAATGTAACTATGCTATACTCCGATTCTAAGAAATAACTAATTATCAAGTAACGAGTTGATTGTTGTGTATTCAATAGAGACAAATATTCCAGGGTTGTGATCGATTCACCATTTATATTGTGTTCTAATTAACTCTCCCTTTCATATAATTCACTTGTGATTGCTAATTAATCGATAATTGCTCTCATAGCCTTCTCCTGAAGTACTACTCGCCTATTCTCAATAGATTAACGCCTATATTCCTATGAAATTAATCTATTAGAACGCACTAAGATTACGATATTTAATTAACCACGGTGACTAGGTATATTCCCATCCTAACCACAAATCCACTCCTTGAAGGGTTAAGATCGCGCTCTCTTCAATTCTTCTCTAATCTACACACAGCTTTCCCAAGCATGATATAGATAGTATATAGAACCTAAATGCTGGCCAGACAATTAAGCAATTAAACACAGAATTGAAGAAACAACCATATATTGAGTGAATTACAATCAAGGTTAAACTAATGTCAAACAACAATATTCATGGCTAAATCACAACCCCAGAATAATGGGTATTTAAAACAATTGCATAAGTGTTGAATTAATTGTAAATACTAGAAAAAGATGAAGAAAACTGAGAATCCTTCACTCCCTAACAATTCCGTGTGTATATTTCCTCGAAAGTGGCGTGAATATCCTCAAAAATAAACTGAGACTTGCTTTTATACGTGTTGGTAGGTTTAGGGTCGAAATAACCGTGTCCCGGGCAAAATAGGACAAAATCTCATCACTGGCGCCCTGGGTAGCGCCGGGCGCCCACCAGGGCGCTGCCCATAATATGTTTCTGCCTCCAGCGCCACAGGTGGCGCCCAACCCTGCCTGTGGTGCCCAAAATCGCCGTTTTCCCGATTTTTGCGTTTTGGCTCCGATTTCGCGTGTTTTTCCCCTAATTGATCCTGAATCATTCCTAAACATAAAAACAATTCAAATTAATATAAATCATCACATTTAACATCTAAAACTCACGAAACAAAAGTAAAATATGAGGCGATATACATAGAAATATATACACTTTAAGCTAAACATCAACACCCCACACTTAGACTCTTGCTCGTCCTCGAGCAATGGGACAATCTACTACCCTTCAACAGGTACAAATTTCATTATCAAGGAGTATTTTACTTTTCAATCACACACCTTACCCTTTAACTATGATCGATACCGTCAATCAAGTATGAACATATAAAATTTCACATTCTTCCCCTTCTTTAAACTTGCCCAAGTATAACAATTTAATCAATCATACCAACAACTTATTTTCAACCACCCAACCTCAAAAGTTAACTTGCAACCACTAAGCACTCTCAATTCACGCACCTACCCAACAAGAAAGTTTACAACATTACCAATCGTTCATGAGATCATGTGCCCTCATCAACAAACAAAAGAGTGAATATAATTAGTCCCCACATTCAAATATGCTTTTGAACATAATTTAAGGACATCACACAATTGAACAAATTCACTCACTCTCACAAAGAATTCATATGCATCTCGTGGTCGTACCATAAGCTTGCCCTTAGTGTAAATCTCTACTAATTTAAGTTAGCCAAATCTAGGATCAATTAGGACTTTTAAGGTTGTAATGTAGGCTAAGGTACGGGTACGATATATTTAGGAATAATGACTAACCCTCCTAAGAACTTTAATACACCACCTTCACAGATCAATACATATTCTTCTCAACAAATTCCCTTGCCACAATTCAGATTCAATATAGCGCTTTTTCAATTAAGCACTTCTATATTTTCACTAGCACAAATTAATAAAAATTGGAGGTGTGTATCCTNATTCAACATAGCCCTTTTTCAATTAAGCACTTCTATATTTTCACTAGCACAAATTAATAAAAATTGGAGGTGTGTATCCTTTTCTACATACTTCTTCTATCATTTTTTCCTTTTTTTTTCTACACACACTCCATTCATGAAGATTCAATGTCTAGTGACTTTTGAATACAATTTTAGTGCACCAACGGGCCCTTCCATGGCTCCACTCAAAATCTACTCCCCAATATCTCACCTTACTTATTTTAGCGACTAAGTTCCTTAGGAGGAAAAGGTGCAAAAAATCTCAATTTAAGAATAAAATAGGGCTACGACTTGTAATGTGGGTACCAAAGAAAAGGTCAAAAGGCTCAAAGGGGCAAACAATGAAAATTTTTAATTTTCATGTGACAAGCACATCCATGATCAATCATGAAAATGCCTATGTCATCTCCTAGATTAGCATAACTTACAATTTTGCTTCACTTAACACACAGGGCAAGTTCTAGACTACACAGGATAGCATAGAAAATCACTAAACCTCATCACACATTGCACGTGACTCAATCACAACGGTTTTATTCAACTCTCAAGTCAAGCAAACACACAAAATTGAGAGAATTAAGAAATATTACACTATGTAGCATACAAGTCAAGCAACTGAGCTAATGCGTCACATAATAGGCTATTTAATTTTCTTAGGCATCACAAGTCAAACCAAATACAAGGGAAAGCAGAATGTATATCATAACCTAATATGCTAGCACAAAACATGTCAATGGGTATCTCTAAGTTACTCAGTTTCTTCCTAACTACTCTAAAAAAAATAATTTTAATTGCCCGGTTCGAGCTACACCCTTGGAAAAGAACCGGTGCCCAAAGAAAAACCAAGGGATACTACCTACTCTATCCTAAGAAAATTAAAAAAATCTTTTTGGCATTTTTAAATGGGACTTTATCCCTCAAGAAAATTGTCCAACAGATCCATCGTCGGGAAAAATCCAAGCTTTTTCTATTTTTTTAATTTTTCTTTTCGTTTATTAACTAAAAAAATATAATATAATTTTATACAATTACACTTCACTTCACAAAAGTCGTTTCCCCACCCCACACTTATGTTATGCATAGTCCTCGATGCATGATCACAAAGAAAAACATTAAAACAAGGGTAAGAAATACTCCCTGAGACACTCTCGAGCCTAGCTCGGACATGAACAGCCATGTGTTGTTCCTCTGCCATGTTCACAGGAATTTGAATGAGGTCATGAATATTGTCTGTATCCCTTGCTTCCCTCAACCTTCTGTGAAATGTTCTCTCAGGTTCGGGGTCAAAGCCGTCGAGTCTGTCCTGGCTTCTGACCCTACGCATTCAATCAAAGTTCCTGAGATTAAAGTAACAATCAAGTAATATTGGATAAAATAAACAATTAAGGTAAAAACTAGAAAGTAGTCTATATTCAAGTCCCCGGCAGCGGCGCCAAAAACTTGTTGGTCCCAAACGAACACACAAGTATACATGGTCGTACAAGTAAGACAATAATAAATCGAGTGTCGAACCCATAGAGACTTGTGTAGACTACTCACAATTCACTATAATTGTTATTTAATCAAGCTAAAATAAAAATCCAATAATGTAACTATGTTATACTCCGATTCTAAGAAATAACTAATTATCAAGTATTGAGTTGATTGTTGTGTATTCAATAGAGACAAATATTTCAGGTATGTGATCGATTCACCATTTGTATTGTGTTATAATTAACTCTCCCTTTCATATAATTCACTCATGGTTTCTAATTAATCAATAATTGCTCTCATAGCCTTCTCCCGAAGCACTACTCGCCTATTCTCAATAGATTAACGCCTATATTCCTATGAAATTAATCTATTAGAACGCACTAAGATTACGATATTTAATTAACCACGGTGACTAGGTATATTCCTGTCCTAACCACAAATCTGCTCCCCTGAAGGGTTAAGATCGCGCTCTCTTCAATTCTTCTCTAATCTACACACGGCTTTCTCAAGCATAGTATAAATAGTATATAGAACCTAACTGCTGGCCAGACAATTAAGAAATTAAACACAGAATTAAAGAAACAACCATATATTGAGTGAATTACAATCAAGGTTAAACTAATGTCAAACAACAATATACATGGCTAAATCACAACTCCAGAACAATGGATATTTAGCCACTCATGCTAAAATCAAACAATTGCATAAGTGTTGAATTAATTGTAAATACTAGAAAAAGATGAAGAAAATTGAGAATCCTTCGCTCCCTAGCAATTCCGTGTGTATATTTCCTCCTAAGTGGCGTGAATATCCTCAAAAATAAGCTTAGACTTGCTTTTATACGTGTTGGGTAGGTTTAGGGACGAAATAACCGTGTCCCCGGCAAAATAGGACAAAATCTCGTCACCAGCACCCTGGGTAGCGCGAGACACCCACCAGGGCGCTGCCCATAAAATGTTTCTATCTCCAGCACCACAGGTGGCGCCCAAAATCGCTGTTTTCCCGGTTTTTGCATTTTGGCTTAAATTTCGCGCGTTTCGCACACAATTGATCTCGAATCATTCCTAAACATAAAAACCCTTCAAATTAATATAAATCATCACATTTAACATCTAAAACTCACGACTCAAAAGTAAAATATGAGGCGATATACATAAAAAAATATATACACTTTAAGCTAAACATCAGTTATCGAGTTCCGAACGAAATTTCGAGACCGGGAATAGTTGCGTTATGTCATTTATGACTTGCCTGCAAAATTTGGTGTCATTCCGAGTAGTATAGGTCGGTTCAGCACGTTGTTAGCGAAGTATAGAAAACTTAAAGTTCCTAAGTTTGGTTCTAGGGGTTTTGAGGTGTGATTTGGAGTTTTAGCGTTGTTTTGGGTGTTCCGAAGGCTCGAGAGAGTCCGTATTATGATTTGGAACTTGTTGGTATATTTATACGGGGGCTCGGGTGGGCATAGGTGCCTCCCGGACACCACACGAGGCCAAAAACCAGCTGAAATAGCTGCTGGTGCACCTGTTCTGGTGTGACCGCAGGTGCGGTTGCCCAATCACAGGTGCGGGACCGCTCTTGCGGTCCCAGCCTCGCAGGTGCGACCCCGAGTGGCAGGCCGTTTCTTGTAGGTGCGGACAAAGTTCCGCAGGAGCAGAGCCGCAGGTGCGGTCTCCACTCCGCAGGTGTGGGCCTAGGCTTCCTCGTCCATTTTCGCAGGTGCGGGCCTTTTCTCGCAGGTGCGAGACTGCAGGTGCGGTCCTCGAGCTGCAGGTGTGGAAACACTATTCAGAAAGTGTGTTTTTATACACGGGATTTAATTCATTTTCCTTATCTTCTTCTTCTACCTTGGGGCGTTTTCCACCATTTTCGAGGGGCAAACGACCTAGTAATTGAAGGTAAGTAAATTCTACTCTAATATTAGCTTCATGCATGGATTACAAGTTAAACTAACTACCTAAATTAGTGAAAAATCAAGAATTGGGTAGTAACCTAGGGCTTTCGATAATTTGAGAATTAACCCGTGAATTTGCTATGTAATCAAGTAAAAATCGTATATTAATGATCCTTAGGCTATGGGTGAGTGTTTCCTTCGAGAATTATTGGAATCCGAGCATGCGGGCTCGGGGTCGGGTTTCAAAATTTCTTCAAGAATGGTGAATTTGGCTAAGTAATAGGACAATTCCATACTTTGAATATAAATTAATGTATTTGTATAACATTTGACTAGTTTCGAGTCCTCGCGAGCGGAGTGTGACTTCCCCCACTCTTATGGGAACGGGCCGTACGCCACGGAGGATTGAGAGATACACTTTTGGTATGGGCCGTTCGATCCTCGACAGTGCATAGAGAGGATTGAGAGATGCACTTTTGGTACGGGTCGTTCGATCCTCGGCAGTGCATAGATGTGAGTAAATTTGTGGAGAGGTGCACTTATGGTTCGGGTTGTTCGACCCTCGGCAGTGCACGAACATGACTATCTTATGAATTCGGCTAGTTGTACTTACCCTGCATGCGTATGATTTATTTGTTAATAAATTCATGGATATTGATCTGACAGATAATTGGGGAAAAGTGAAATAGTAATTGTTTTACTCATTCTTAATATTTTCTTGGATTTCAGTACTTTACCTATATTTGTTTCTTCACTACCTTTACATGCCTACCTTTTCTATTATATTCTATTAATTATACTGTTGGACCTTAGTGAGTGTCATGTCGACCTCTCGTCACTACTTCTTCGAGGTTAGGCGAGATACTCACTGGGTACATATATATTTATGTACTCATGCTACGCTTCTATACTTAATTGTACAGGTTCTGAGGTTGGTGCATCTCGTTGTAGGGCCGAAGCTTGACTTGATATTAGACGGACCTGACTTCACGGTGAGCTGCTTTTTCTCCTGGCGATCTCCGGCAGTACCATGGGGTTTTCTTTCGCTAATTTTTCGTCTATTTCTTTCAGACAGTGGGACTGTATATTATACCTTGTGTATATTCTGTTAGTATGCCCGTAGGACTTGTGACACTAGTTCTTGACACACACATGTTGGTTGTTTTGGATTTTGGGTTTGTATATATAGTGGCTCACGCCTCTTCATGACTGCTTTTGATTTAAAACTGGTCATTTATCCTTGCCGAATCATGTTTTAAGTTTCAAAAACTGAGTATATTTTAAAGTGTTTAATTTAATAAGAAGGAACCTTTAGTAAATTAAGAGTCGGCTTGCCTGATCCCGCTGTTGGGCGCCATCATGACCTCGGTTAGTATTTTGGCTCGTGACAGAAACGCAACGTCCCCAGGAAAAAGGGACGTCGGCACGAATAATGTACCGAGTATGTAAGGCACATAAATAAGTACATAATAGACATGGAAGACATATAGAGTAAATGACTCAACGTGTAAGTCTAGATAACTCTGTAATTCATGAAATAATTATAGTGTCATGCATATGCGTATGGATGTCATGTCGTGCATAGATAATGTTTCATAACATCATCATGCCTCTGAGGACATACCATCATATCATATCATATCGGCCACTGTAGGAAAAATCATCAACGTATACCAGCTGATCAGGTGGTGGTGCGTATATAACGCTGTAACCTTTTCCCATATCCCATATACATATATTTACATGTATACGCGTATATAACGCCATCTGGTCATGGGTCAATGCACATGTATAAATGAGTGCAATGCATGAAAAATACGTAATAATCTCAATATTCCTCCTGGATAAACTTTTTCAACTGCATATTATTCTGAGACCTATGCACAGAATATAATAATAATTCATATGGGGAATTAAAAATATAGATACCCCTAGTATTTTTATGAATAGAGTAATTTATGAAAACTGTGCATTTACTTATTTCGTTCGTATCAAGAAAAAAATAATAGCGTAAACATACCTGAATACTGTGGCACTGAATAGAGATATGACTTCTTTTTCTGAAGAAAGACAAATTAAAGTGAAGGATGCACATGTCATGTATTTAAAGATTGCACAAATATGTAACAGTCACATGCATACCGGGAACTTGTTGTGAGTTGCACACAAATATCTTTTCCTCAAGATATTTTTGACCGTCAATTCTTGATTATCAAAATTCGGGTAGAAAACAAGTTGAGATTGTATATATTTAGGTTGGTAAATAGTTGGATTTAGTTGCTGACATGAAAACCCACTTTGGCATTATATCTGATTTAGTATGGTTATTTTCCTTCCCTGTTAGACCAAGCTAAGGAAGTGATTTATGAAACATTGGAAAGTGGAAAAAGGTAAAAGGTTTAGGCACACTCCTTGGTTCTAATTGTAGGATATAGAGTAAAATTCTGATTTTGGTGTTATTTGATCGTAGGGATGGGATAAAAATGAAGTGTCTTTTGTTTATTCACTTGTTTGCCACCTAATCATGACGATTAAGGAGTCATTCCCTTAGTTTTGTAGCTTTCTGAGACGTTTTTGGAGGGGGTGGGATGAAAATTATTAATTTTTATCCACTTTTTAAGTAATGTCTCGTTATCTGGTAGTTAATTAATTACTCGCATAATTAAAAATTATCTCCAATTACTTTATTTATTTAATATACTTTATACATTATACTATCGAGGTCATACGGTACCTTGCATGGTATTAGTCCATAATTATCGGGTATTTTAGCTCGGGCCGTATTTTATCCCAATATGCCAAATTTCGATGAAAAATTTATTTTCTTTGACTTGTTTCCCCTCTCACCTTCACGAGTTTACTCATCATTTGTTTAAAATAACATAATCCTTATAATCTCCAAATAATCTCTTTCCCAAACTTACGTCGATTACCTTACGACGAAACTTTAACATACGAAAACACGGAATGTAACATCTCGTTTCTGAGTTTATCTCAATTTACTTATGGCGTACTTCCATGTACGAAAACATGGGGTTTAACAGTTACTTACTGAGTACATGGGGTCGGTTGTACTGATACTACACTTCTGCATATTGTGTGCAGATGTCTGTTGTTGCTGATGTTGTATTCGATGTTTGCTGGAATTGAAGATGTATCTGCGTCCCTGTTGCAGCTGCCCCTGTTGTTCAGGGTAGCCTTAGATTAGAAAGTTTTGTTTATGTAATTTTCAAACAGATCATGTATTTATTTCATTTTCTCTTTGTAAACTCTATTCGTAGAAGCTCATGATTTGTACTACCAGTCCTTGAGAAATGTATGAGATTTAGGTAATTTCTTTGATTAGATTGTTATGTTAAATATTATTGAAAATTGGTAGATGATAGTTGTCTTACCTATCCGGTTGGGTTAGGTTCCACCACGACTAGTGGATTTTGGGTCGTGACAATCAAAAAGGAAAACATGGCACAAATTCACAAAACAACGAGTCGGGTCGTTACACTATTTTTCGCCAATGTACATTATTATTATTATTCAATTTATCAGGCATATTGACCCACAAAATAATCTTACGTTTTAATAAATCAAAATAATAATAATAATAATAACAATAATAATAATAATAATATCAATAATAATAATAATAATAATAATAATAATAATAATAATAATAATAATATCAATAATAATATCAAGATTAAGATGTCACGACCTAAAATCCAACTAGTCGTGATGGAACCTACCCCAACCCGCTAGGTAAGCCAATTAACCACTAACCAATTTAATGAGATTTATTGAGACCAATAAATGAAAGAAAATATCTGAATCTTATACATTCCCCAAGGACTGGTAGTACAAATCATGAGCGTCTACGATTTAGAATTTATAAGGCTGGTATGAAATATAGGACATCATTTGTTTGAAATATACATAAACAGATTTCTATAAATTTAAGGCCACTATGAACATGAGGCAGCTACAACCGAAATACAGGTATATCTTCTAATCCATCTCCCGTCGAACACAGCAACAATAACATCCAACATCTTCACACAAGGTGTATAAGTGTATTATGAGTATTGTTGACCCCATGTACTCAATAAGTAACAAATCTAATCTTCGGTTGAAAGCAGTGACGAGATGGGACAAGGGTCAGAGCCCAACTCCAATAACCAGCAACCATTCATAATAATATAATAAAAGGGTATATGGAAATAACTCAGAGGTAAGATGTTCAACTCGTTCACAGTTATGCGAAAATAGACATGCTTTTAAAATATATTAGTAAATCCGCAAATCTTTAACCGAAAACACCAAAAACATATGAGTAAGTTTGAAAGCCGTGATTTTTCCCAAAAACCTTTCAACAATAAATAAGATATTTCATTTTTCAGATAGCATGAGGAAAAATACATCTCTATGCCTACATGTCAATATACATGTGAAATCATGAATGTCACCTAAATCGAGTAGCAAAATAGACATGCATCTTTGTGCATGTATCTCAAGTACGCATGTGAAATGAAGTGCATCTCAGTGATGAACTCATGTACTCAAACTCTCAGAGTACTCAATCTCACTGTCTCACACTTTCCCCTCATCATGCTCAATCACTCGACATGCTCAGTCACTTAGTATTGTATATGGCCAATCCAGCTCAGGGAAGATCCATCCCTAAATATAAATCAATCATGCTCACTAGGGGTGTGTACAGACTCCGGAGGGGTTCCTTCATCCCAAGCTCTATATCAAGCCAATCATGGTATAAATCAATGAAACACGCTTCGGCGTGCAGTCCGATCCCATAAATATATAGTCATAAGGCTCGTTGCAGTGTGCAACTAGATCTGCATATATATACAGCTATAAGGTTGATTGCGGCATGCAACCCTATATTTATATATATATATATATATATATCACTCATATCTCACAGCTCGGCACTCATGCCCCAACTCAGTCACCAATCTCTCTAGTCTCACGGGCTCACAACGCTCATACGAAGCAGCCCAAATCAATGATATGAGATGTGACAATAAACAATAATAGAGACTGGGATATGATATAGAATGAATAAACATGACTGATTATGAAATTGAAAGCAATATGACCTCAGTGGGCCCCAACAGAATAAGCATGTAGCCTAGACATGGTTTCTAACAATAGATCACAGCTCAATAGGTCTAGTACGTAGAGATTTCATGGTTACAGATAAGATCATGTAATTACACAGTACCACAGGAATAACGAAGTCACTATTCACATAGTGCACGCTCGCACGCCCGTCACCTAGCATGAGCGTCACCTCCACACCAAACACATAACACATAATTCAGGGTTTCACATCCTCAGCACCAAGTTTAGAAATGTTACTTACCTTGAACAAGCCAAATCCAATACCGAGCAAGCCAAACGATGCTCCAAAATGCTATCCCGTGCGTACCGACCTCCAAACGACTCAAAACTAGCCAAGAGCAACTCAAATACATCAAATAAAGCCCAAGGAACAATTCCAAATGATAAAGGTCAAATCCTTAATCAAAATTCCAAAATCGGCCAAAAAGTCAAAACTCGGGCTCGCGCCTCGGAACCCTATGAAACTTATAAAATCCCACAACTCATTTAATTACGAGTCTAACCATGCTACTTTCACCCAATTCCGACTCTGAATCGATGTTAAAAACTCAACAACTCACTCTATGAAACTTTAGGCTAAAACCTCAAATTTTTCTTTAAAATTCATCAACCAATTGCCAAAAATGAAGATAGATTCATGAAATAAAATCAAAATCATGTGTAGAACACTTACCCCAATCCTTGTGGTGAATATTGCTTTAAAAATCGCCTCAATCCGAGTCCAACATCTCAAAATATGATAAAAGAACCAAAACCTCGAATTAAATAGGGTCTGCCAAGGCATTTTTGCATTTGCGAAACAATAGCCGCTTCTGCGGCGTCGCTTTTGCGACCCAAAGCCTCGCTTTTGTGGAATCCACTAATCAGTCGACCACTCGCACCTGTAGACACAGTTCCGCTTCTACGCAGATCACATGTGCGAAGCCAAACGTGCTTCTGCGATGAGCAGCCCGCATCTGCGAAGTTGCTTCTGCGATCAAGACTCTGCGAATGCGGCTACGCCAACACCAGAAATCTTCAGCAATGCAAGAAGAGATAAAAATGATATGAACCACGTCCGTAATTCAACCGAGCCCCTGGGTATCACGTCTGAACATACCAACAAGTCCCATAACATAATACCAACCTACTCGAGGCCTCAAATCACGCATAACAACATCGAAACGACGAATTGCACCTCAAATCGAACTTAATGAACTTTGAACTTTCCAACTTCTATAACTCGTTCCGAACCATAGCAAATCAACCCGGAATGAACCAAAATTTTGCACACAAGTCCCAAATGACACAAAGCTATTCTAGTTCTCGGAACTGCAATCCGAATATGATATCCATAAAGTCAACTCTCGGTCAAGCTTGTGAACTTTCCAAACCTTCAAATTTCCATTTTTTTTTGCCAATTTGTCCCCAAACCTTATAGAAACATCCAAATGCAAATTCGGGCATACGCGCGAGTCCAAAATCACCATCCGGACCTAAGGGAACCATGAAAACTCTGTTGCAGGGTCAAATTCACAAAAAGCCAAACTCCGTCAACTCTTCCAACCTAAAGCTTCAACAATGAAATCATTCTTCCAAATCGATTCCGAATAACCTGAAAATCAATACCGACAATTCACGTAAGTCATAATACATTATACATCTACTCATGCCCGTAAACTACCGAGCGAGGTGCAAATGCTCTAAACGACCAGTCGGGTCGTTACATAAGAGTATAAGTACATTTATTGGCTAGAGAATTTAGTTTATTAAGTCAATATAAAATAATACTTATCTCTACTTGGTCCGTCCAATATATTCAAAATGTACTAGCACAATAAGTTTGAATTAAACCATTCTAATAATCAAGATAAGTTATATTTAATCATATGCTACAATCTTTCCCGATGGTTTGTCCAATTCCATCATTAGATTGTGAAATCAAACCTTATACTTATAAGAACCGATGATTTAAGTTTCCGTGTATAAGCTAACCTTTATACACTAAATCATATACTATATAGGCAAAGGACACAGACTAATGTATGATCTATTTAAAACTTTATTAAAATGAAATAAATAATTACTCCATAATGATTATTATATACAAACAAAACCCATAGTTAATAGTATATATATCCCAACACCATCAACATAAATCTCACTTTGTGCAAATAAGCTGTAAGAGCCATTTTCCATCTTATTAGGCATTCGCTGTAAACGCTTTTTATATGCAGTTTCGATTAAGACGAAAGAAAATGAAGGTACAGACACAATCAGTGCTTTATGCATCTCGTAAATGAAGGTATGGAAACTAATTAATGTCGATCCTGGCATATTATAAGTTAAACTCACTTAGGTAACCGATCTAATCAACTAAACATATTAATTAGCCTACTCTAGTATCATATACCACGTTTCCTTTGGGTTTTGGCACAGCTCAATCTCGACCGATGTCCTTCTTCATGCATCTCAAGTCTCAAAATATTGAGTAAGTGATCAGACAAGAAAGAAAAACAGTGAAGTCAAGCTAAAACGTACATGGCTTTTTAAATCTTACAATACAGTCCATGTATTCCTTTTATTCAATTAAGCTCTGGCAACTATACCTCTAAGAAATGGTAAGGATTACAAAAACCAAGTATAATTAATAGTCTCCAGTTGCATATAAGTTCTTGACATCAAATAATTACGTAAATGAAACAGAAACTATATACCGTTGAAATCGGGGTCACCCGATTTTACTATTTGATCGAGATCAGAATGTTGCATCGAAGGTCGACTTCGACTAAATCAAGAGGATAAGACACCGAATTCGAGATCGAGGTCGGTAACAATCGAAGCCAAATGAGACAGACACCGAGTAATATCGAAGACAGCACAATAACAGAAATGCGAGATATCCGTGATTGCAAAGATCATGGCGAGAATCTTGGAACGGATCATATCAGAAACGGTTAATCAACTAATCATAGGATTTCCTTCCGTACTAGAAATAGAATTCCTCTACTATATAAAGGGGAATTCTAATCATTTGTAAGGCATCATTATTCACAGACATCAAAGCAATATAATTCTTTCTTGCTTGCTTACATTGTTCATCAACTTGTTCTATTTTCTAATTGTTCTTGCACCTATCAGTTCGAGAGTGCTTCGACTCGAGGACAGAGTTCTGTCCGAACAACTGATTTGCTTTATTTGTAATTTAATTTATCGCTTATCTTCATATCTATCAATTGGTATTGAGTGAAATCACATATCCTTTAAACCACAATATAAGTTTAATTATTATCCAAATTTTAGGAAAAACAGTTTGGCGCCTACCGTGGGGCTAAGGATAATAGTGATTGCTTAATATTGATTCCGATAACACACACTACTTTACGCTTGTTCTTGTAAGTATTGTTGTTTACATGAAAAAAATATGTCAAACTCACAAACAACACCCACACATGGTGACAACGACCTCGGATTTCACGAGGAAAATGACAATATAGCCGCCTCAGGGATCGAGGTGCCCCAGCCTGATCTCAAGGGATCATCAATTGCTAATCCAGTCGACATCAGTTCACATATCGCTCTGAATGCAAATTTGGACGTTGATCCTGAAGGAAGCGTACGCAGGGAAGGCCTATTTGGTGGATGAGGTACGCATGACGATGGTGGAGTTAGCCTCCAGGTGATATTCAAAATGCTACAAGCTCAACAAGCCACTATAGCACAACTACAAAACCAGCATCGAGCGCCTAGTGGGGTTGAACCAGAAGTCATCCACAGAACTGAGCCAGTGCCAGAAAGATCGAATGCCAACGAATCAGGGACTAATGTTGATACCCAATTTTTTCCTCATATTTCAAATATATATATATATTACTTTAAAAATAGTGCATATGTATCATCATTTGATTTATTAACACACACAAGTATTTTTTTCATAATTTTCCATAATTTTAAAGGCTTTAAATCAATTTATTTCTGTATTTTATTATATAAAAATTCATCATTACCCTCCAAATTATTTTTATAATGATTTAATCATCTAAACTTATCATTTATATCAATATGAAGTTTTAAATATTTTCAGTGCATTTCTTATAATTACATTTGCATTTTTTGGCTAAATTGCATATTTTTGCAATAATAGCCCATAGGCATACATAATTACATTATTTATGCAGACATACTTTTATATTTCTATAATATTAATTAATTATTTAAATTATTTTCATGCACAAATGATATTTTTGTTATTTATTTATCACTTTTATAAATTATTTATTTGATTAAAATTGGGTATTTAAAATCTAGCCCTAAATTCCTCCTATTTTCGGACCTAAACTACCCAGACCTCAGCCCAAATTACCCCAAGCCTTATCCCAATTACCCCAAGCCCAACACCAGCAACCCACTACCCATACCCGCTCAATTGACTCGCCCTAGTTCCTTTTAAATCCTGGCCATTGATCTCTAAGATCAACGACCCACAATCAACCGACCCTTTTTAATCACCTAATCCCTAACCCTAATCCACATTCCCCTTTACCTGCCACCTCTCTATCTTGTCCCCTCTAAGGAACCCTAACCTAGCCGCCTCTCAGAAAACCCCTCCAAATCCACCTCAATCATGGATTCTTCCATGATTTCCTTACCTTTTGTGTATTATATCACAATCTCCTACGATTTTATGTTACCTCTTAGTTCTTAACTAAACATGGCAAGTAATACACCTCAGATTCCAAACATTTTCCTTTTTACTACTTGAATCTGGACTAGTATCTCATCCATATGTTTCACAACCATGGCTATATGGGTCCGATTAGCCGAGATTTCGGCCTGTTTTTTACTTTTGCCAACTAGGGTTTGAATTCCCCTTTGTTCTTATCGACTCTTACTTGATATTTTTTCTTTTCTGTGCTTGACTACTCTTTTCCTTATGTTTCCCTATTTTTTACTTTATTATTTGCCTCAAATTTGATTCCGAACGATTTTTTGTGTTTTGGTATTATTTGTGTTTCCCTGATTTACTGAATTTTTGATTTATGCCCTAAATTGCTTTTAATTGATTTCAGAATATTTTCTTTCTATCCTACTTGCATCTGAATGATTTATTTTCCATGTATATATGTTCGATTTTTACACTATATAAACCCTTCCGCCATTCCCTTTAGACAAAAATTTTTTGAACTCACTATAGCCTCACTAGATCTAAAGCTTTACTCTGATTTGCATTCTATACTCTGATTTTGGATGGCTGGAAGCCAAGGCCATTTAGTTCTGAGATCCTGTTATTCAGAATATTGTGGACTTCTGTTATTTTGTGCATTTTCGCTTAACTGGAGAGTCACTTGACTTTTGCAATTCCATCCCTACATGTCTCTTATTAGCATATGTTCTTACTTCTGAATCAATGGTTCAATTGCTTCTGAGTTATGTTTAGGAATTTCTCAACTCTATATGTTTTAGTCTCTTTAGCATTTAACTGCTCCTAATGTTACCAGTTCTGAAGTTATCTACTCCTAGCCTGGTTAATCTGAACTTTCTTAAGGTTTATTCAGTTAGTGTCATGACTCCTGAATGCTCATAAACATGTTTACTTTCTTATTCCGAGTCCCTGTAGTGGATGCCTCACATTTGTGTTAGCCTGTGTAAGACCTTCATTATTAGTCATAATTTGCCTCTCTGCTATTGTGTCACTCAACATTATCACTCGACCCCATACCCCTTCTAGTGTTTGCTTGTGATTTGGAACAATTGCCTCATCGTGTTTCAATTGCTACTTTGCGATGTTAGGCTAAATCTTTGATACAAACTGAATCATCTTTAGTTAAGCAGACCGCTATGACAATGCTTGAATGCCTATACCTGCTACTTGACATGATTTTACCTTCCACCCTGAGTAATGGTTTGCACATGTGTCATAATTTGTGATTGTAATCTCACCCCTCTACTAACATGATGCTCTGCTCTTTCAATGACTATTTGACGCATCACAATGATGTCCGATTTTCTTGTTAATATTACTAGGTTGTGTACTTAGCATAATTCAAGCATGTTTAAACCTTTTTTACACCTGTGTATAACAACAACCTTTGTCAATCCTGCAAACATGTGCTTTTCTCAACTTTTCTTTTAGCATGTGACTGCTTATGTGCTAAGTGTGAGCTCTGTTTCTCAGTTTGCATTAAGCTTGTTCTTTTTTAAGTTATGTGATTTATTCAATTGTTTGCTTGATTTGCTCAATTTGGTTGTGTCTCTTTAAATCCCTCAATTCCTGTTTCTCAACTTTGGTCCTTTCTTTCACCTGTTGCCTAAGCTCTTTGAATCCCATTCTTAGCTGGCTTAAAGTCAAGGCTACTTAGGCTCTGTCCTTTGACCTCCCTAGTGTGAGCACTGCTCAGGGTTCATTTGAGACCCTTGTGAACTCTGATACACTAGGATTTGGTCCCTAATCTTCCCTCTAAACTGTCTATGTTAACCTCCCTAGTGTGAGCACTGCTCAGGGTTCATTTGAGACCCTTGTGAACTCTGATACACTAGGATTTGGTCCCTAATCTTCCCTCTAAACTGTCTATGTTAACCTCCCTAGTGTGAGCACTATCCTGGGTTCTTAAAGCATTTGGAAACTCTGACACACTAGGGTTTTGGTTCTACATGCTCAACATCGTTTTATGCCATTGGGTGAATCACTCAATTCCTGGATGCCTTATATCAATGAAGGTGTAATTCTGGGTTATTATGAACCATGAGAATGAAGGCCTGACCTGGCCAGGTGTACCTTTGGGCCTGCTGTAGGCTCCCTATAGTTGTTCTATTTTGAAATGTTATTTCATTCATTCTGGGTCTGTAATAATTCTTGTAATAACATTTTGGGGTGTTAGTAAAATTGGGAAAGGGGCTTTTATCTTATACTTGCATTGAATTGAGTAAAAATCCTGCCTATAGGTTCATTTCTTAGCTTAGAAATGTGTTATTATATGTTCAGCTTTCATGTGTTAGAAATCATGCCTATAGGTTGTCTATTTGGCTCAAAATGTGTTACTTTTCAGGTATTATAGAAATCTTGCCTATAGGTATACTATTATGTTCAATTACTATGTGTTAGAAACCCTGCCTATAGGATCTTTACTTGGTTCAAATATGTGCTACTTCTGCTTGTTAGAAACCATTCCTATAGGATATTGTACGATTAAATGTGCGTAAAGTATTCTGTCTACATGCTGCCAATCTACAAATTATAGAAATCATGTCTATAGGATCAAAAATCAATTTAATTATAGAAATCATGCATATAGGGTCTGAACCAGTTTTAATTATCGTCTTACTTGTTTCTTTAAGAGTTTGCAATACTGTGCTAATTAATCATCACTAGAAACCATGCCTATAGGACTCGATTAACCAATTCTGAACATGTTCCTGTGATTACTACTATTAGTTACTGCACGGATCACCTAGATATCTTGCCTATAAGTTCAATCCCTCATGCTTAAAATCAGTAAGCAACTATGTAGGCTTAGAATTGGTATTAAGAAATGACTTTTACGTGTAAACTGCCTGCTCATCGAATTCAGTATCACATAGAGATCCTACTTATAGGGTTTTGCAACCTTAACTTGTTAAAATCTACAACTGCCAATGTTAATCAGTTTTGCGTGCATTTGTTGTCTAAGTGCGGAGGCCAACTTCAACCCTTATTTTTTATACGTGAAAGTCCAAAATATTTTGTATGTCGCCATTTTTTTATTTTTGAGCAACCTAAGTTAAAGTCTAGAACCACCCTGAGATAGAGGTCCAAATGCCTCATGGACCACAGGCACGAGACGGGTAGTGCACGCATAGGGTATGACTTAGAATTAACTAGTGCGCTTTAGGTAAATAACTTAAATATAGTAATCGGGTAGCAGAAAATGATTGTCTATGCCCGCTGAACAATATGAGTAACACCCCACCTCGAGGGAGCTACGAAGTATTATTTATGTTGCATAGGGTGATCCTTTAGGCTAAAAAACATAGGACACCGACCTTTGTTTTAAAGTCAATAATTTTATTTGTCATAATTTTTATCTCTTCCCTTAGAATTATTCATATAATTCGAGTTCGGTCGGGACCCACCATTGAGGACCTCGAGGAGTGACTAACACCTTCTCCTCAAGGTAATTTGAGCCCTTACCCGATCTTTGGTGACGCAATTGGTTAATCTAGAGTTATCAGCAAATAGGTGCCCTAACGCACCTTAATTCGTTAGATGGCGACTCCCTCGTTTAACACCCTCCTTAAAAGAGTTGTCGCGTATCGAAACCCGATTTCGCGAGAAAAAGGGGCGTGACAGCATGGCGACTCTGCTGGAGATATTTTTAGGTTCTTACCATTGCGAACTTGGTCTATATGAATTAGTCTTTTCCGATAAGCGTGTCTTTATCATTTTTCTCTTACTTGAATATCCCACTCCCATTTTTCTTTTTATTGCTACATGCACACCCTCTTCCTTATTTCCCCTTTATATGAACTCATATGCAACTCTTCGCTTAATTTGGTTACAATGTGCATTTCCCCTTTATTTCCTAATCATGTTCACTGGCTCCAAACTTTTAAATTTTGCTATATCATTGTTGAAACCCAATTTTTTCCTATATTATTTTCAAAATATATATCTAATATTTTTTCATAATTTCTGCATTTTTGCAAAGATTTATTTAATTTATTCCAGTATTTTTATTATATAAATAATTACTAATTACATCACAAATAGCTTTATAACAATTTTATGGCTTAATTTTACTATTTATATCTATACTAAGCTTTAATTATTTCATAAATAGCCACACATACATTTTTGGATTGTAATTGCAATAACTTTGCAATAATAGCTCATGTATGAATTATTACATTATTTTACCAGAAAATAGATTTTTATATTTTAAGATATTGAATAATTGTTTTTAAAACATTTTTTTGCATGAAAATCATTTTTTATAATCTGTTAATTATTTTTTACAAATTATTTTACTAATTAATTGGGTATTTTTAACAAATAGCCCTTTTAATTTCATTTTTTTACAACCTAAACCCTTTAAAACTCAGCCCAATCCGCCCAGGCCCAATCCTGTGCGTACCCGACCCAAATCTTTCTCCAATCGTGGCCGTTGATATTTGAGATCAATGGTCCACATTAACCCTTTCCTTCTTTAATCAAAACCCAAAACCTAACCCCTCCCCCCATTCCCCTTTCTTCCGCCGTCATTGTTTCCCTTAATCCCTCCCTTCTCTCTCAATCATCCCCTAAAAACCTAGCCACTGTCACCTGCAAAACTCCCCGTCTATGGGGTTTCTATGGATTTTCCGGCCCTTGCCAACCTGTTACATCTTCTGGTTGTTCGACTTCATTGATTTATGAGAGAATCTCGAAGAGATTCAACCTGGTTCTGTAAGAAACCTTTCTCACATGCCTATCTATGGCCATTCTCGTTTGTGAGCACTGTTTCTTGCCTATTTTTGGTTCAAGTCTATGGTTTTGACCGAGTTTCTTTCATCTCTGTTATTTTCGAAAACCCTAATCTCATGATTACTTGGGTCTGTTCAGATCCTTGTAGATCTGAAATGTTCTGAGTATCGTTTGGAATTTTCTTCGAAGAAACTTTCTATTTTCCTCATCATTATTTAATTTCAATGATTTCTAAGAACTAGGGTTCTTCCTAAAGTTCTCTTCAAACAATGTTTCAAACTTTCAAGTGTTTAATCTGATTATGCTTTACTCGTTTGGTTAATTTTGTGTATGTTCTTTAAACTCTAGGTCTTTTTCTGTTTATTGCACTAATTTCTCCAATTTTCTTCCCGTTATGTGTTTATTTCTGTCAGTCAATTACTTTGGCTGATTTTATTCGGGATTTTGAATCATATTTCCCGTTCAAATAAGTACTTCTTTGTGATTTACCTACTTGCCTTATTTATGACTTTAACTAGTACCACCTTCCTTAGTTAAGCCCTCAGTCTGATTTAGGGATGTTATATGGTATGTGATTGATTTTCTTACCTTAATTGAACCCAGTTATGATCGTTAATTGACTATCCCCCAATTAAAGGGGTCTTTTCCGGACTCCCTATATGAATTGATTTTGTGATTGGTTGATTGATTCTAATTGATTGAACCTTGATATCTTTTACCTTATTTTGTTCTACTCCTAAAGTACTATATATACACTCTTGTTTTACCTCTCAAGGACGAACAGTAGTTCAAACACACACACAAAAAAACTTTCTCTCGTCCCTCTTTCTGCTACTTGTGTTCATCGTTTGTCTAGTCGGCTGAAAACCAAAGCTAGACTGTTAAATCTTGCCTACTTTACTTTTTCTTTTGCTTCCTTAACTGGTATGTTTCTATCTCTAATGTCATTATGAAGTTCAAACCTATATGATTATCTGCTGCTCCATGATCCATGTCTCTTCTGCACTAGTTCAATCGCTTGTGCACTCAATGCTTATTCTTTCTTGTTTACTTCTTTGATCATGCATGTTTAAGTTCATTCTTCCATGTCTATTGCTTTAATAAGCATGCTATTCCTGTTTGAGTTTTCAGTCTGTTTATTGCTTTAAACCAATGTCTACTTTTATGTTTAGTCCTCCTACCTCTTCTGTCCACTAACTTCAATTGGCATGACTAGCTCTTTGTAATTAGAACCATGTACTCAGCATGACTATTCCTACACTTAGTCTTTGTGTTTTACTGTCTATTACTACTTTAGCATCAAGTATGGCTTTCCCGTTAAGACTCTAAATCAGTAGTCTATGTTCTAATGGATGCTATTAATTTGGTTGCTAAATATCAATTGACCTTTGTCTGTCCTTGTTGCTCAATGTGCTCTCTTGTTTTTGTGTTTTTAAATTCCTATGTTCCCAACCCCTGATCCCTATCTGTAAAATTGCCTGTTCTCACCTAGAGTTAATTAATAAACCAAGTCTGAATTTGGGTGGTATTGAGCTTTGTGACTTCGCTGTTGTTTATTGAACCTTTCTTTCCTCATAATGTTTTCAAAATGGTTTTACTATTATATATTTTTCCAAACTGTGTCCATTCCTAAAGTATTTTTCACTGATAAATTTTTTACTCCTATACTGCTTTCCCAAACTTATTCCAACTATGTCAAGCACTCTCACTTCTACTCTTAGATTACTGAAGTTCTGCCCCTCTAGTGTGTGTACTGCCTAGGAATCCATGAGATTCCTCCTAACTCTGGCACACTGGGTTGGCCTTTTCCATACCGTACATAATCACTTCCCTACTCGAAGGATCTTGGTGTGAGCGTTTCCCGGGATTCCTGAGGTCCTTAGGGAACTTTGACACACCAGGACATCTTATTGGCTATGAGACTTTGGCATCCTGGACTGTTTTGAAGGCCTAGTATTTCCATGTTCACTTTGGGCCTATCTCAGGCTCCCTATAACATAACTTATATTTATTATGTAATTCATTTATTTATGGCCTGTTATAATAACCTTTGTAAGCAGATATTAGGGAAATTAGTAAAGGGAAGGGATTCGTATATGGATTTTTGTAGGGAGACCGGGTAGAAATCATGCTTTAGGTCTATATTGTGTTTACTTGCATTAGAAATCCTTCCTTTAGGTTTATATTGTGTTTACTTGCATTAGAAATCCTTCCTTTAGGTTTATATTGTGTTTACTTGCATTAGAAATCTTGCCTTTAGGTTTATATTGTGTTTACTTGCATCAGAATCCTGCATTTAGGTCTATATTGTGTTTACTTGCATTATAAATCATGCTTTAGGCTCATATTATGTTATTCTCATTAGCAATCATGATCTAGGTTTATATCATGTTTACCATGCTTTTAGATCACTTGTCATACTAGGCAATGTGTTTTAGGCTCATTACCTCATTTGTTACGGAATTCTGCTTCTGCAAAATCGTGATCACCTGGAAATCATGTTATTAAGTAACCGCTGCAATTCTGCATAATAAAATGTACATCTTCTGTGCGCTTTAGAAATCCTGCTTTAGGACTGTGTCTATATTCGCTTTACATCAGGACTAACCGTCATGTCTATAAGATGTTTAAAAGCAATTTCAATGCCTAGGCAAGCCTATAGGATATTTGAAATCTTGCAAATGGTAAAACTATGCTTTCCTTAATTATTTGTGACTGCCCAGATTCAACATGTTCTAAAATCAATAGGCAAACTGATTAGGTCTTTACCACTTCGCCTTAACATGATGTTGCACATTCTCTGTTTGTCATGCTTACCTAGATATCATGTTCTAGGAGCTTTTCTGAAACATCTTGAAATCTTGTTGTTTGAGACCTGCTAATTTCCTGTCTATTTTTGGAGGTAAACATGAGCCCTTAATTGTTGACTTACTTGACAGTCCTGCTTGTTCTTTGTTGTCGCTTAGATTCTCCTTTCTAAAAACCTTAGGAGAGTCCATAACTGCCTAAAAATAGAGGTCCTAAACACCTCCGGGGCCACAAGGAAGGGACGGGAAATACACGCTTAGAGTTCGTTTAATTAAAATCGCTTATATAATCGCTAAGGGGAGGGTAATCGGGTAGTAAAAGGATATGATGACATGTGTGTTAATTCCACGTGTAACCCCTCTAGTTGAGGAAGGATTACCGGGCCTTGTACAGATGTGATCCTATAGGCTAATAACTTAGTATTTCCCTATCTTTATACATATATGTGCTTAGACTGCTTACCTATTAAATTTCTTTTATCTTATTTGCATATGCGTGCTTAGACTGCTTATCTGTTAAATGACTAATTCACTAAGTAAGTTTGGCCGGTACCCACCATTGTGGACATCGAGGGGTGCCTAACACCTTCCCCTCAAGGTAATTTCAAGCCCTTACCCAATCTCTGGTAATGTAGACTGGTTTCATGAGTTACTTTCATTAGGTTCCCTAATGCACCTTAAATCCATTAGGTGGCGAATCTTCAATTTCTGTAGCCCTCTCCCAAAAGGAAGGGAGTTTTCCCAAATGAATGTCGAAACTCGATTCCGCGAGGAAAAAAGGGGCGCGATAGTCATGTCTCTCCCAATCCTTACCCCTTTACTTGCTTTATTGCAATTTTCACACTATGCGAACTAACTTCTTCCCTGTTTTTTCTTTCTTTTCTGTCATTACGTTTATTAAATACTGCATTTATTTCTCTCATCATGCAAAATACTTGACAATGTGTTGTTTTATCTTCGCATAAATTCATGATCCATATCATATTCCACTCGTGCGTAATTAATACCATAGCGACACTTGATGAGTGTCTGCACTCTTCCTATATCACCCTTTTAAATTTGGAAAGGCTTATTTGCGGTAAAACTAGTCAATCGGCGATGCAATCAACGGTTCCGTGCCTTTCCCTCTCAAGTTGTCCACTTGAAGGTACTAGTCTAGACTCTTATAGAAACCCCACTCTGATGTTAACTGTGCATGCATCATGTCTAAACCTAGTATGGGTTAGGACACTATCCACGTGATAACTCTCTAAGGCAAACCTTGTCCAAAGCCCATCAGAATTTTCATAATCCCAACGGGGACAATCATGATATGTGCATTATATGGAGAAAACGTGTCGATATGCTAATCATTAATGTGTAAATAGTCGAATCCGGAGGGGCAAAGGGCTAACTTTATTTGTTTTGCAGAAATGAGGCACGAAGTCCCCAGGTTCGGCATGGTTCAAAGTATCCCACATTTGTTGCTGGATTGGGGGGAAAATCTCTCACCAAGCGACAAAAACCATGTGAAAAGAGTTCTCGAAAATTTACCTTCTTTGCTAGACATTTGGCCGAAAAATGTACTGATCGAGGCTGCTACTATGTTCTAGGATGAAAAGAGGGCCATTTTCCGTTTTGGTGATATAGAAATGAATCCCCTTCTAGAGGAAATACGAGGCTTTGTTGGGCTTCCCTAGGATAGCCATGGTCTGTTGGTACCGGAAAATCACAATTCTCGAGGGTTTTAGAAGGAATGATGAGTTAGTCTGCCTAAAGAAGTCTTACATACCCTTCGACTTCCTTTATGAGCGTTATGGGCACAGCAAGTCCTACCGCCTCTATCATGATGAGTTTGCCATCACTTCTCTAGGTTGGACTCATCGCCGGATTTTTGTGTTCATCGTCTATTTTTTGGGGATGCTGGTATTCTCAATACAAGGAGAAAAGATCCACAGACGTTTAGCTATTTTCCCAATGATCGTAGCAAAGATATACCGAGCCTTGGACCATTGCAACAAAGGATACATGCATTTTGAGGGTTGTAATTTGTTACTACAAATATGGCTGTTGGAACATCTTCAAAGGGGACAATACTGTCAAGAATTTCCGCGGCGACCATGGAATGACCACATAGCTTTTCACCATCCAAAAAGAATGACTTTTATCCCGGACAGGTTTGCACAACCAGGAAACGTTGTGGACTGGGTACACTTCTTTAGCAATTTGACTGACGAAATGATCCATTGGATGTTCGAGTGGTTCCCTACTAGCGAATTCATCATCAGGTCAAGAGATGTTCCTCACCTAGTGCTAATCGGGTTAAGGGGTATCTATCCTTATGCCCTTATCAGAATCATAAGACATGTTGGGAGGAAACAAGTCATACCACGAGTTTCAAAGATGGTTCACTAAAAAGCAGATTTCTAGGGTGATGCCATTCCATTCAAGTGCGAGGCACAACACATGTGGCATCTAAAGGTCATTGTGGAAATGGATACCATCGAGCCATATCAGTATCATGTTGTCCATGTGTATTTCTACCCATCATGGTTGGTCGATGACATAGCAGGAGAAGTCAAGCTAGGGATTGATTTGGGAAATAGGGTCATAGACGACACTGTCGAGGTGCAAGTCAAATACAAGAGGTTACGCAAAAGGATTTTTGAATCTGAGGCCAGACACTTGGAACAAAACAAAGTGGACATGGAAGCAATCAACGAATGGAGAGGAATCGCTAAGAAATTAACATAGATGTTGGAGTATTTAGAGCAGGGTCTGATGGAGCTTGAGGGGAAGATGAGGACATCTAGCAAGGGCGTATCTGCTGTTGGACATGCGCGACCTGTGGAATCTGATCGATGGGGCCAAGCTTTTTAGAAGGTCCCTCTAGGACCGAGTATATTAGAATTGATGTTTGCTTGTTTTTCTAGAGTCGTTTTAGAATTCGATTGTAATATGGCAAATGCCACTAGTAACTTTTTATGATTATTGTCATTTTAATAGAGATTTTTTCTATTTATCGTATTAATGAAATGATGCAATTATTGACATTAACTTTCTCAAAATCTATATGTCGCTAGGCCTACGTCGGGCATAATGAGGTCCCAAAATTAGGACGCAAATTTTTAGTTTAGAAATACATGTTTAAATACTGCAAACCTCCCTTTAAAACTCCCTACTGACTTGTTTTCCTTTTTGCTTTTCTTTGATTATTCCCATCCCCTAAGGTTGATTTGTGCATACTGGCATCATCAATATATCATACCAGATCTAGAGGTCCTCCACCTCCAAGTGATCCTAAAAGCAAGGGAAAAGCTAAGATGGATGACATGAGAGACAACGCTACATATGCAGAGAATGTTGAGACTTCAGATGGTCGGAGTACTCCGACACAAAATGATTTGGTTTTACGGTTGGAGAAGAAAATACTAGATTTACAAGGGGAACTTGAGCAGGTACACAACTTGGAAAACCTTTCCCTCACCTTGAACATACCAGATATCAACCAACAGAACGCCCAAAACCCAGCGCCTCCTCAAAACACACCAAACCAGCATCCACAAAATCCTCCTGCACCTCATCAATACGCCACGACTCCCCAAAATCCTAATCCTCCACCAGTACCAACTCCTCCTCAGCACCAACATCATCCAACCCAGTACCCACAAACTACTACCTACCATACTTCTCAAAACACACCACAACCTACCCCTGACCCACAGAACTCGACCAATGGTCACCACTACACCCAAATTTCTGAAATCCATCAAAACAACCCCATATACGTAGAAACTCTACCTCACCCTTCACAACAAATCCCATACAAACCAAAATCGATCGAGAAGGACCTGATCATCAATAATATGGCAGAGGAAATTAAAAATCTCACAAGTCGAGTCCAAGGCGTCGAAGTGGGTAAACGCATTGAGGGTTTGAACTATGAAGATTTGTGTATTCAGTCGGACGTAGAACTGCCAGATGGTTACAAACCTCCCAAGTTCGAAATATTTGACGGAACTGGTGACCCAAAGGTATATCTGAGGACATACTGCGATAAGCTCATAGGAGTTGGAAAAGATGAAAGAATCCGCATGAAATTATTCATGAGGAGCTTCACTGGAGATGCCCTATCTTGGTATATCAGTCAAAATCCAAATAAGTGGATTAACTGGGTAAGGATGTCGTCAGATTTCATCGATCAGTTTAGATTCAATACAGAGAATGCACCCGATGTCTTCTATATCCAGATTCTTAAGAAGAAACCGACAGAGACTTTTCGCGAGTATGCTACTCGGTGGAGATCGAAAGCTGCAAAAGTAATGCCGGCATTGGAAGAAGAGAAAATGAACAAGTTCTTTGTCCGAGCCTAGGATCCACAATATTATGAGAGGCTGATGGTTATCGAAAATCATAAATTCTCCGACATCATCAAATTGGGAGAAATAATAAAATAAGGAATTAAAAGTGGGATGGTAACCAATTTTGAGGCATTACAAGCTACCAACAAGGCCTTGCAGTGAGGTGGCATATTCAAGAAAAAGGAAGTAGCGGCCATGATGATAGCCCAAAGTCTGAAATCTCCTCTCACATACCAAACACCTCCACCCACATATCAGCCTTCACCTCCCAGATATCCACAACCTGCCACCACTTACCATACTTACAATACCCATCCAACATACTACCACCCACCACCAGCCCGCCAAAACTATCAGAAACCCAGACCAAATTTCGTTCGCAGACCTCCCAAACAATACACCCCTATTTCTGAACCCATCAATCAGTTATACGAGAGACTGAAATCCACCGATTATGTCACTCCTATTCCTACTGTTGCCATGGAAAACTCCTCTCAATGGGTCAATCCAAATAAAATATGTGCCTACCACTCCGGCATGAAGGGTCATACTGATCACGCTCAACTATGTCCTATAGAAAGAGTAAATGGGCGCTGCAAATATAATCTGGGGTATTACGCCAAGAGTCGATCCCACAGGGAATTTACGTATCAATCAAGTCGTTAGAATACTAAACTTTTACTTAATCAATTCTCTAAAGACTTTTGAATATAAATTGGTGATNAAGTATCGTTATTTCTAATCCAACTTCTAAACCCTCGGTTATGACTTTCGTCTATACTCCGGGAGTGATGTTGTTCAAACAACTACCTAAATATGCACTCTCTCTCAAGTAGACACATAATAAATAGGAACAGCTAATTGACGGCCCTTCAATCAACTACAACAAGAATGTAGTTGAACAAATAGAGATTAACAACCGACCAAACTATATTAATATCACCATAAGTTTATCCCCCAACGGATTCCACCAAAACCCTAGATTACGAAAATTAGCTACTCATGTTCATACTAATCAAATATGAAAATATTTGCATAAATGAATTACAGAGTAATGAAATAATAAGGTAAAAATCAGTGTTTCTGCTTTGTTGAGTAGTAATCCACAGGCTTTTCTTCACTCTAATGGCATCCCCCCACTTCAAGTTGTGTTTTTGGGTCTATTTATATGTTTGGGATAAACCCTAAACGTGTAGGAGACTTCTATTCAAACCGGGAAACACTTAAAATCTTCAAAACTCGGATTGGACCAGACCAGGGACCTGGCTTTATGGCCCAAACGCCTGGATAAAGCCAGGCCTGGCCTTAAGGCTCTAACGCCCGGATAACGCCTGGTCCTACCAGGCTTTATAGCCCAAACGCCCAGCTATATCCTGGTATGACCAGGCTTTACAGCCCAAATGCCCGGTTATAGCCCGGTGCACTCTTCTTCGCCTCTTGAGCGTATTTTCGACGTTTATGCATCTATTTAGCTCGACTTCCATCTCCAATTCACCTACACATGAAATCGACTCCATTATGCACATACAAAGTGTATTTTTATCATTAACGCACATAAAATGTAAGGCACATAACGTGTTAAACCATGAATTCTAGCCACGCATCACTACCCCACACTTAAACATTTGCTCGTCCTCGAGCAATCAAACTACACTCATGTACACAACTTATTAAGCAAATCCCTTAACACATTATACCAAGAATTTTTAAAACAGTTCAAGCACAATAGTGTGACATCCTCACCTCAATAGCCGACTCACATATGCCATGCTTTATTCACAATTCACTCACTACTCTAACATAGAGGTCAACAACATTACCTTTCCTTCATGAATCATGTGCCCTCACCAAATCAAAGAGCTAGTTCCACACACAATAAAATTTTAAGAACACTTAGGAACTCAAGATAGAAAGAATTCACTCGCTCTCAGAAATAATATTCATATGCCACAAAAGATGCACCATAGGCTTGCCCGTAGTGTACTACTCTACTAATCGAGCTCATTCAGTCTAGGATCAAGTAGGACTTTATTTGGTTGTAATGTAGGCTGCGGGACGGGTAGGATACATTTAGATATAAGATTGACTACACCTCCCTAAGCACTTTAATACATATACTTCAGCGTTCAACCTCAAACTTATATTAAGCAAAACTCCACCTTCACATCAATGTTATTAGACCATACTTCTTTAAGCACAATTACATTAAGAGTCACCACTTGTGAAGGAATATATATAAATATATTTTTTTCACAATAATACAACTATTTTTTTTCCTTTTTCTCTTTTTTTTTTCAAGTGACTCTTACTTTTCAAAACAGTGCACCTTTCTCCTTATTTCAATTATTCCCCTAAAAAGAAAAACAACCTACCACCCCACACTTTAATTTTTCCATATTTCATCACATTTCCAGTGCTTACGAGAGGTGACAAGGTTCAAATATATGATCGATTCAAACAAAGGGGTATGGCTTGTAATGTGGTTGCCAAAGAAACAGGATTATAGGCTCAACGGGGTTAACTACGATACATAACAATTAGGTGGGTAAAATATATATAGCTGGCTCAACAAATAAATGCCTATATCACTTCCAAGACTGAACAAAACTACTATTTTGCTTTGCACACATACGGGGCAAGTTCTAGAAATCAAATGCAATGCACAGAATAACATACAAACCTCACACACACATGGCACATAACTCACTCAGGATTGGATCTATCACGACACTCCAATCAAAGCAGTTAATCAAATTTAAGAATCCATGATTTAAGGTGTTTATCCTGGAGTCAAAAAGTTGATCCTAAGCGTCACAACCAAAGTACTGACTATTCTCAAGGAATCACGACGTTTCGAGATTTTTCTACGATTAAGCCCTCAACCATGTGGTTACTACTCCTAAAATTAAAAACTACCTACACCCGGTTCAATTACAAACCCTTGGAAAAGAACTGTGGTCCAAATAAAAACCAAGGGGGAATTACTACACTACCTAAAACAAAAATCTTTTAGGTATTTTCTTTAGACTTACTTCCCTGAAGAGAACTGTCTAGGAGATCCATCGTCGGGAAAAGTCCACATATTTCTAATTTTATTTTTTTCTGTTTTGTTCTACCTAAAATAAAAAGACTACATAAAAAGCTACAAAACTTAAAAGAAAACTAACTTACTAACATGAACAACTAAAACTACTAACACACTAAACACAACAACTCACAACAAATATGTACAACACCCCACACTTAAATCATGCAATGTCCTCAGTGCATCACATATAGACAAAACAAGAAATAAAAGTAAGGTGCAAGAAACTCCCTGCTCTAGTCGCATCGACATCCTTTCCATTAGTTTTTGCTTTCCATGCTCCTTCGAACAAATGCTTGAATCACTTTATGCCTCCACTTTGAACTTATGAATTGGATCCTAAGTTTTGAATCTGCTCTATGATCAGGCTCCTGGGGTGGTGGAACAAATCATCCTGACCCAATAAAACAATGTAGTAATCTGCGCTTCTTGGCCTTTATATGGGATGTGTACTCCCGACTTTCTGGCAAGAAGAATTCCAGAATGTAGGCATCTTGTTCTTTATTCCTTGGCTCCTCAGGTGGTTCGGGTGACTCTATTTTCATATCATCATCCAAACACAATGTGAAAAAATGGTTGGAGTGTGTACCAACATCCTCAACACTAATGACACTAGATTCAACAAAATATGTGTCATCAATGTCCTTGGCTAACTCTAGTATATTTTCTACCACATCGACCTCCTCTGATTTCAATTCCAACCTGGGTGGTTCTTCAATAGATGACCTGGATGGCGGGTTCTCTCTTTTCTCTAAGGGTAATGAATCAAACTCGAGAACCCTTGACCACACCCCTTTTCCTTCAAGTGCTAACACTCAGTCTGCTAGTTCTTCACCGTTCATATCATATAGATTCTTCAAACATTCAGTCAAAGGGTCCCCCACAGTCAGGGACGCATCATCTTTTTCCGGGATCACGTTCACATCATTAATAAGAGAGCAGTTGGAGAACTCACTTGGTCGCCTCATAGACTTCTGCACGTTGAACGTGATTTCTTCATCATTGAACCTCATCTTAAGTTCACCAGTCTCACAATCGATAAGGGCTATGCCTGTGGCCAAGAATGGACTTCCCAAGATTATGAGAATTTCCTCATCCACTTTACAATCAAGTATCACAAAATCAGCAGGGAACACAAACTTCCCAACTTGCACCAATACATCGTCTAGAATGCCTGACTGTCTCTTTATCGTCTTGTCAGCTAGTTGCAATACCATGGAAGTTGGTCTGGCTCTACCAATCCCCAATATTTTATATATGGCCAGCGGTATCAGATTAATGTTGGCCCCCAAGTCACATAGAGCTTTGGCGAAAGCTAAGTTGCCAATGGTACAAGGAATTGTAAAACTCCCTGGGTCAAACAACTTTTCAGTAATAGGACGCGTCACCACCGCACTACAAGTCTGAGTAAGGGTGACAGTAGCCAGATCTTGGAAGTCAAATTTTCTGGACATCAAGTCCTTCATCATTTTAGCGTAACCAGACATTTCCTTCAACGCATCAATCAATGGGATATTTACCTATATTTGCTTTAGCATCCAAGAACTTTTTGTAGTGCTCATCCTTTTGGTATTGGCCAGCCTTTGAGGGAATGGAGCTGGAGGTCTCTTTTTCCCAGTGATTTGGGACTTTTCTTTCTCAGTCAACACCTTAACTACCGGCTCCTGGGCTATCTCCACTTCTTTTTCAGTCTCACTCTGTGCACTGGGTTCTTCTTCAGTAGGTTGCACTGTTACCTTGGTCAAGTTTGTTGAATCATCAAGTTCAATCGGCATGGGTACCAGTGTCTCGGCCTGCCTGCTTTCACGAGCTCTCTCAAGTTCCAAGTCTAAGTCCCTGCCATTGCGGAGAGTCACTGCCATCAGCTGTCTTGGGCCCTAGTCCGTAGGATTTACCTGAGTATCTGCAGGTAAAGTCCCACGAGGACGATTGTTCACTTCCATAGATATATGGCCCAACTGTACTTAAATATTTTTAATAGCTGCATCATGTACATCTACTCTCTCACTGATTTTGGCATTTGACCCAATAACCTGCTGCATCATAGCTTCTAACCTGGAAAACCCATCTTCTTGCCTTTCCCCCTGTTGATGCTGAGGAGGGTAGTATGTTTGTTGTTAATTCTGATTGTTATAACCTTGTGGCCTCTGATATGGTGCTGCATTACCTTGTGGTCTCATGATACCCATATTTCCACTGTTCTGCTGTTGGTGAGGTGGTCTATACGGTTGAACTTGCTGACCCCAGTTCTGCCCCCTTGTCTCTGGCGTTCATAATTTGACACATAATTCATGTTTTCTGGATAAGGAGGGTGATCACATTCTGCATTACACTGATTACCAAATGGTTGACTAATGCAAGATGTGTATAAGCCCACATTGGTTGTATCAACAATGTGTACCTGTTGCTTTTGCCCCGATTCTTCCACCTTCTTAGTTAGTATGCTCATCTGTGTTATCAATGTGGCCACGTTTTCTGCAATAGTATTAGATGGATCGAATGGCACTGAGTGAACTACAGGAGTAATGGGTGCATTCCTGGTTGTCCATCCTGAATTCTGTGCCATTTTATCAAGTAAGGTCTGACTTCCTCTCCACGTTTTGCTCAAGAATGCTCCACCAGCTGAAACATCAACATTTGCCTTAACAGTATCAGTCAGACCCATATAAAAATGCTGCCCCAACATCTGCTTCGGAATACTATGATGTGGACAGATAACCAGCATCCCCTTAAATCGTTCCCATGTCTCCTGCAATGTTTCAACTGGTTTCTGTCTGAAGCTCAAGATTTCATCAATTTGTTGAGCAGTCTTGTTGGGTGGATGAAACTTGTTCACGAAATTCTTAACTAACTCCTCCCATGTGGTAATGGAATTGATGGGGAGTAAGTTTAGCCAAGTCTGGGCAGCTCCAGTCACTTAAAATGGAAACAACAACAGCTTTATTTCCTCCTGAGTGACGTTTGGCTGCCTCTGTGTTTTGCAAATTGACAGGAAATTCTTCAAATGCTGCTGGGGGTCTTCGATGTATGACCCTGAGAATAGTCCCTTGTTCTGCAGCAAATGCATCATATTATTTGTAATCTGGAAGGACTTAGTCTGTATCTGAGGGAATAGTATCGCAGTGGCCAAATTATCTACTGTGGGTTGTGCCCAGTCATATAAAGGAGCCTCTGTCCCTATCTGCGCAACTGGGTCTACCACACCATCCCTATTGTTGTTCCTGTTTTTTGGATCTTCTATGTCGAGTTAAAGTTGTTCAATTGATGGTTGTTGTTTGCTTTTCCGGTTGGCCCGGTATAGGGCCTTAAAAACTTTCTCGGGTTCTGATAAGGCTTCAACTACTTCACCAGTTCTCGATGAGTTTCTAGGCATGCACCTGTACAACCAAGTTAGCAGACGTTAAACTTTCAATGTATAAATGAAAATTGAAGAAAATTGAGTATATTTCAGAATTTTGTATTTCTTCCAACTTCAATTGATAACACCGTTAACTCCCCGGCATCGACGCCAAAATTTGATCACGCTCAACTATGTCTTATAGAAAGACTAAACGGGCACTACAAATATAATCCGGGGTATTACGCCAAGAGTCGATCCCACAAGGAATTTACGTATCAATCAAGTCATTAGATTACTCAACTTTTACTTAATCAATTCTCTAAAGACTTTTGAATATAAATTGGTGATGTTTTACTATTTCTACTGACAAAAGTAATAAACTAACAAATACTAACGATATGGTGTAAACAATTATAAGAAAGGTCTAAGGTTATGGTTTCCCCCGTTGGTAAACTTCCTTCTTGGATACTTCTTATAGTTTGATTAGTTGTCTCTATCAATCATGAACACTCTATCTACCATAAATCTCTTCTAAGTAATTATGATAATTGACTAGACGCACTCTCTCAAGTTACGNTCACCATAAGTTTATCCCCCAACGGGTTCCACCAAAACCCTAGATTACAAAAATTAGCTACTCATGTTCATACTAATCAAATCTGAAAATATTTGCATAAATAAATTACAGAGTAATGAAATAATAAGGTAAAAATCAGTGTTTCTGCTTTGCTGAGTAGTAATCCACAAGCTTTTCTTCACTCTAATGGCATCCCCCCATTTCAAGTTGTGTTTTTGGGTCTATTTATATGTTTGGGATAAATCCTAAACGTGTAGGAGACTTCTATTCAAACCGGGAAACACTTAAAATCTTCAAAACTCGGATTGGACAAGACCAGGGACCTGACTTTATGGCCCAAACGCCTGGATAAAGCCAGGCCAGGCCTGGCCTTAAGGCTCTAACGCTCGGATAACGCCTAGTCCTACCAGGCTTTATAGCCCAAACGCCCAGCTATAGCCTGGTATGACCAGGCTTTACAGCCTAAATGCCCGGTTATAGCCCGGTGCACTCCTCTTCGCCTCTTGAGCGTATTTTCGATGTTTATGCATCTATTTAGCTCGGCTTCCATATCCAATTTACCTACATATGAAATAGACTCCATTATGCACATACAAAGTGTATTTTTATCATTAACGCACATAAAATGTAAGGCACATAATGTGTTAAACCATGAATTCTAGCCACACATCATATACCATTGATGAATGTCGCACTCTGAAGGACAAGATCCAGACGTTATTTGATACCAAGTTTATACAAGAAAAATAGGCTGCACCTAACGTCCACAACAATCCCCTCCCAAATCACTGGGTCGAGGAGGTAAACATGATAGAAACTGATGAAGAATGGGACCCGGAAGGGTGAATTGGGCTCATTCGAGCAGGGGATGATCCTAAGAAACCAGCAGTCACTCTCACTCCTATTATGGTACAGATACAGCCACCAGTCGAAGTTGAAGTACCCGCACCAACTCTGTTCAAAGTTGAAGTAACAACACCTGTAGTTGTGCCTGCTCCGTTTGAAGTAGAAGTGACCACACCATTCACTGTGACAGTAACACTTACACCTTCCTTTAAGTCTAATGATATACCATGGGACTATGCTACAGAAGCAAGGAGGAAATGAAAGGGAAAAATGGAGGAAACAGACGCAGCACAAGAGATGACCAGGACCGGTAGAGTCTACACACCTGAGCACCTAGGGGGAACAAGTAAAGAAGTCGCTTCCAAACATCCTATCATTAAAATCGGCCCGAATGATCTTTGGAGAAAGGTTCAAGCGAGAGATTACTCTGTAGTGGACCATCTGTACAAAACCCCTGCTCAGATATCTATTTTATCACTACTGCAGAACTCTGAAGCACATAGGAATGCATTGATGAAGGTATTGAATGAAGCTTACGTGCCCAACAATATTACTAGTGTGGAAATGGCTAACATGGTACTGCAAGTATTGGAAAGCCATAAGATCATTTTCCATGAAGACGAAATGCCGCCGGAAGGGTTAAGCCACAACAGGGCTCTGCATATCATGGTATAATGTGAAGACAAATTCATTGCCAGGGTTTTGATAGATGGAGGTTCCCGTCTCAATATATGTCCATTGACGACTTTAAAGGGATTGGGCAAAGGATTGCATGAGATACAAGCACGAAATATGAACGTAAAAGCATTTGATGGATCTCAAAGGTCCACGATCGGAGAAACCAACCTTTGCATACAAATGGGCCCGACTTGGTTTGACGTCGAATTCCAAGTTCTCGACATATCCGCCTTATACAATTTACTATTGGAACAGCCTTGGATACACGCCTCTGGGACTGTAGCATCCAGTGTGCACCAGGCCGTGAAGTTCGAATGGAACCATCAGGAAGTGATCATTCATGGAGATGAGAGTAATCCCATTTAGACCAATCAGACTGTTCGGATCGTGGAAAATAGAAGGAAGTTGGGTGGAGACTTACCATCACATTGAGCGTGTTAAAGAAATTGAGAAGGACAAGTGGTGGAGTAGCAAAATAGAGAGCATACTGGCATGGGCAGGGTATGAACCCGGTAAAGGGCTCGGAAAAATCACAAGGGTATTGCCAAACCAATATAGTTAAAACGCCACGACACAACCTTTGGATTGGGATATCAATACACTTGGCATGAGTATCAAAATTGGTCACCACCATAGCGCGGTCCTTATTACCCTCTTGATCAGCTGATACCACATTTGAGACAATCCTTCCATCAGGATGATATGATGTAGGGATCCGAAGAAGATGAAGTGCTAGCTGGTTTGAGGAATCTATTCTTAGAAGAGGAAGACATGGATTGCAGTGCAATAGTTGAGGAGGAGGAGGAGGAAGGCCTCGTCATCCAGAAAGTGGAGAAAGGAGTTGTTCTCAAAAACAGGAAAGAAACACCATCAAGGGCCCACTGAGTCCCGGAGTAGCCTAGCTATTAGTGTCATTTCTTTTTTGAAAATAATCTTTTAGAATTTTAAAAAACATTTTCAGTATTTTGTTTTGGAAACATTGTTTGAGTCATTAAAATTTCTTTTGTTTGAAATTTATCAATGGCTTAATGTTTTATTATTTATTGCTATTTTCTACATTTTTCTCTTCACATCATTACTATTTCTTATCTTGATGAACCAACAACTATGACATGTAATGAGACAACGGAACATACGAATAGTGACTAGGAAGATATAGAAGAAGAAGATGTAACACCTGAGAAATTGTCAGAGAAGTTGAGAACTTTGAGAATAAGCCTAAGTCCAACCGGGACGAAACTGAGATAGTCAATTTGAGAGATTCCAAAACAGTCAAAGAAACTCGCATAAGCATTCACTTGTCACCATCAGAAAAAGAAGAGTACACTCATTTTCTGAAAGAATATGAAGACATTTTCACATGGTCGTATGATGATATGACCGGGTTGAGAACATCTATAGTGGCATATAAGCTACAGAACAATCCGATGTATCCACCGGTAAAGCAGAAGCTTAGAAAGTTCAAGCTAGATATCAGTTTGAAAATCAAAGACAAAGTCACCAAGCAGATCAAAGCTAAGGTTCTCAGAGTAGTTGAATATCCAACTTGGTTGGCCAACATCGTACCGGTTCCTAAGAAAGATGGGAAAGTCAAGGTGTGTGTCGACTATCGGGACCTAAACAGAGCAAGTCCCAAAGATGATTTCCCATTACCAAACATACACATACTGATCGACAACTACGCCAAGAATGAACTCCAATGCTTTGTGGATTGCTTCGCGAGATATCATTAGATCTGGATGGATGAAGAAGATGCCGAGAAAACATCCTTCATCACACCATGGGGAGTGTACTCCTACAAAGTGATGTCGTTTGGTCTAAAGAGTGATGGGGCCACTTACATGAGGGCCATGACAAGTATTTCCATGACATGATACACAAGGAGATAGAAGTATATGTGGATGACATCATCATCAAATCCAAAAAGGGTACAGATCATATTGCGGATTTGAGAAACTTCTTTGATCGACTTTGGAGGTAAAATTTGAAATTGAATCCCGCAAAATGTGCCTTTGGAGTTTCTGCTAAAAAGCTGTTAGGATTCATCGTCAGCCGCCGAGGAATTTAGCTAGATCCGTCAATGGTCAAGGCTATTCAGGATTTTCCGCCACCAAAGAACAAGAAAGACGTAATGAGTTTTTTGGGGTGTCTCAATTACATCAGTCGCTTCATAGCACAATCAACTGTAATATGTGAGCCGATTTTCAAAATGTTGAAGAAGGATGTCGTCACCAGTTGGACTGAAGACTGCCAGAAAGCTTTTGACAAAATCAAAGAGTACTTGTCCACACCACCAGTTCTAGTCCCGCCAGAGCCTGGTAGACCACTGCTACTCTATCTCTCCGTATTAGATGGGGATTTCGGTTGTGTCTTGGGACAACATGACGAGACAAGAAGGAAAGAACATTCCATATATTATCTGAGTAAGAAGTTCACACCCTACGAAGTACGGTATTCTCTGCTGGAATGCACTTGCTCTGCTCTAACATGGATAGCCAAGAAATTAAGGCACTACTTTTGTGACTATACCACATACCTCATATCAAGGATGGATCTGTTGAAGTACATCTTCCATAAGCCTATGCCTACAGGGAAGCTAGTGAATGGCAGATATTGTTGAGTGAATTTGACATCGTTTGTGTGACCCAGAACGCGGTTAAGGGACAGGTGTTAGCTGATCATCTTGCGAAAAATCTGTAGGAGGAGAATATGAGCCACTAAAAATGTATTTTTCCTGATGAAGAAGTATCATTCGTAGGAGAAGATATTGCCGAAGGCTACGAGGGGTGGAGAATGTTCTTCGATGGAGCTGCAAATTTCAAACTAGTGGGTATTGGAGCCGTTTTGGTGTCGGAAATTGATCAACATTACCCAGTGTCCGCAAAACTCAAATTTTTGTGCACCAATAGTATGGCGGAATATGAGGCTTGCATATTGGGGCTCAATTTGGCCGTCCACATGAATATCCAGGAATTGCTGGTAATTGGCGATTCAAACCTTTTGGTACACCAGGTTCAAGGAGAATGTGGTACAAAGAACACCAATATATTACCATATCTATATCATGTACAGGAAATGATGAAGAGGTTCACGAAGATAGAGTTCAGACATGTCCCGAGAATCCAGAATGAGTTCGCAGACACACTGGCCACTTTGTCCTCCATGATACAGCATCCGGATAAGAATTTCATCGATCCCATTCTGGTAAGGATCCATAATCAGCCAGCTTACAGCACTCATGTTGAAGAAGATACAGATGGAGGTCCATGGTTTCACAATATCAAGGTGTACATGGAAAAGGGAGAGTATATGGAGCATGCAAATCATACTCAGAAACGCACGCTGCGGAGATTGTCCAACCATTTCTTCCAAAGTGGAGGAATTATATATAGAAGGACTCCAAACCTAGGGCTATTGCGATGTATTGATGCCGAGGAAGCTTCCAAACTGCTCGAAGAGATACACGCTGGAACCTGCGGACCACATATGAATGGTTTTTTCCTAGCCAAGAAGATACTTAGAGCATAATATTTTTGGATGACTATGGAAACGAATTGCATCAGGTATGTCCATAAATGTCATCAGTGCCAAATACACACAGATATGATACGGGTACCTCCAAATGAACATAATGCAACAAGTTCACCTTGGCCTTTTGTCGCCTGGGGAATGGATATCATTGGACCAATCGATCCCACCGCTTCAAATGGGCACAAGTTCATTCTAGTGGCCATAGACTACTTCACAAAATGGGTTGAAGTTGTATCTCACAAAGCTGTAACTAAGAAAGGGGTCATAGATTTTGTCAGAGATCGTATTGTTTGCAGATTTGGAGTTCCAGAATCCATCATCACTGACAACGCCGCAAATCTCAACAGTGACCTAATGAAAGCTATGTGCGAGACCTTCAAAATCAAGCACAATAATTCCAAAGGATAGCGACCCCAAATGAATGGATTCGTGGAGGCCGCCAACAAGAATATTAAGAAGATATTAAGAAACATGGTAGAAAATCACAAGCAATGGCACGAGAAGTTACAATTTGCCTTATTGGGATACCGTACCACAGTTCGCACATCAACCAAGGCAACTCCTTACTTGCTGGTCTATGGTACTAAAGTCTTCATTCCCGCCGAGGTAGAAATTCCTTCCTTGAGAATTATACAAGAAGCTGAACTCAATGATGCAGAGTGGATAAGAATCCGCTATGAACAATTAGCTCTCATTGGCGGGAAAAGAATGAACTCAGTGTGTCATGGTCAACTCCATCATAATAGGATGTTTAGAGCTTTCAATAAAAGGATCAAACCTAGACAGTTCGAACCGGGGCAGCTGGTGCAGAAACGGATCTTTCCACATCAGGATGAAGCCAAAGGAAAATTCTCAGCTAACTAGAAAGGACCCTACATGGTTCACAGAGTACTAAGAGGAGGAGCACTAATACTTGTAGAAATGGACGGAGAGACTAGACCAAGGCCTATCAATTTAGATGTAGTCAAAAGATATTATGTTTAAGCTATTTACATTTATGCAACCTAATGTAACTGAACTACGCTTGACCTGATTCCCGTTTAAGAGGGTATATGTAGGAAGCCCTGTGTGTTTGGTCACAATTTAATAAAATTTTCATTTTCCCCACAATCAGAAACTGGGACAAAATTTTGAGGAGGACCCTCAAAATTCCGGAGCAAGTCCAGCCGACGTATCATATGAAGAACAGTCCGAAATCGTCTGAATAACTCGGGCAAAATTTTGAGGTGGACCCTCAAAATTCCATGGCAAGGAGGTCGCAATGTCTCTGATAGTGTCGTGGTTATTGGTTTATCTGATTTATTTAATATTGCATATTACTATGTTTTAAATAACTATGCACGCATATATTATGAAAACTTTATTTTAGCCAGATGCTACCCATGGTAACTCGAGCATGATTTCAATGCGGATCATATCAAAGCAAGAAGGAAGAGGCACGAGCCAACATTCCCCCCATAAAACTCACGATTTTCCTTTGGATGCAGGAACAAGGAATAACCGCAAGTACGGTTTCACCTTAGAATCATTGTCTTCATAATACCAAAGCTGCCAAGCACAAATATATTTCCAGATAAGAAATACTCTGTTCCTACTTACTATTTGTTTATTGCATGAGACTAAGCAACCCACTACCCATACCCGTTCAATTGACTTGCCCCAGTTCCTTTTAAATCCTGGCCGTTGATCTCTAAGATCAACGGTAATCAACCAACTCTTTTTAATTAACTAACCCCTAACCCTAATCCCCATTCCCATTTACCCGTTGCCTCTTTATCCTCTCCCCTTTGAGTAACCCTAACCTAGACGCCTATCAGAAAACCCTTCTGAATCAACCTCAATCATGGATTCTTTCATGATTTCCTTACCTTTTGTGTATTATATCACCATATCCTACGATTCTATGTTACCGCTTAGTACTTGACTAAACGTGGCAAATACTACATCTCAGATTCCGACCATTTTCTTTTTTACTACTTGAATCTATACATGTATCTCGTCCATATGATTCACAATCATGGCTATATCGGTCCGATCAGCCGAGATTTCGGCCAGTTTTCGACTTTTGCCAACTAGGGTTTGAATTTTCTTTTGTTTCTTACCGACTATTACTTGATATTTTTCCTTTTTCTGTTCTTGAATACTTTTTGCCTTATGTTTCCCTATTTTTTAATTTATTATTTGCCTCAAATTTGATTTTAAACGATTTTTTGTGTTTTGGTATTATTTGTGTTTCCCTGATTTACTGAATCTTTGATTTATGCCCTAAAATTGCTTCTAATTGATTCCAGATATTTTCTTTCTATCCTACTTGCATCTGAATGATTTGTTTTCCATGTCTATGTATTCGATTTCTACACTATATAAACCCTTCTCCCATTCCCTTTAGACAAACTTTTTTTTAACTCACTTCCTCACTGGATCTAAAGCTTTACTCTAATTTGCATTCTATATTCTGAATTTGGATGGCTGTAAGCCAATGCCATTTAGTTCCGAGATCCTGCTATTCAGAATATTGTGGACTTCTATTATTTTGTGGATGCCTCACATTTGCGTTAACATGTATTAAAACCTTCATTATTAGACATAATTTTCCTCTCTGCTATTCTGTCACTCAACATGATCACTCGACCCCATACCCCCTCTAGTGTTTGCTTGTGATTTGGAAAAGTTTTCTCATCATGTTTGAATTGTTACTTTGCGATGTTAGGATAAATCTTTGATACAAATTGGACCATCTTTAGTTAATCAGACCCCTATGACAATGCTTGAATGCCTATACCTTCTACTTGACATGATTCTACCTTCCACTCTAAGTAATGGTTTGCACATGTGTCTTAATTTGTGACTGTAATCTCACCCCTCTACTAACATGATGCCCCTGCTCATTCAATCTGCATTCGGAACTGACTATGTTAACCTACCTAGTGTGAGAACTAGCCTGGGTTCTTGATGCCCTTAGGAACTCTGACACACTAGGGTTTTGGTTCTATATGCTCAACTTTGTTTTATGCCATTGGGTGAATCACTCAATTCCTGGCTGCCTTATATCCATGAAGGTGTAATTTCTGGGTTACTATGAACCATGAAAATGAAGGCATGGCTTGGCCAGGTATACCTTTGGGCCTGCTGTAGGCTCCTTATAGTTGTTCTATTTTGAAGTATTATTACATTCATTATAGGTCTGTAATAATTCTTGTAATAATATTTTAGGGTATTAGTAAAACTGTAAAAGGGGATTTTATCTTATACTTGCATTGAATTGGGTAGAAATCCTGCATGTAGGTTCATTACTTAGCTCAGAAATGTGTTATTATATGTTCAGTTGTCATGTGTTAGAAATCATGCCTATAGGTATTCTATTTGGCTCAAAACGTGTTACTTTCAGTTATTATAGAAATCTTGCCTCAACCCTGCCTATAGGATCTTTACTTGGTTAAAATATGTTCTACTTCTTCTTGTTAGAAACCATGCCTATAGGATATTGTACGATTAAATGTGCGTATAGTATTCTGTCTACATGCTGCCCAATCTACAAATTATACAAATCATGTCTATAGGATCAAAAATCAATTTAATTATAGAAATCATGCCTATAGGGTCTGAACCAGTTTTAATTATCATCTTACTCGTTTCTTTAAGAGTTTGCAATACTGTGCTAATTATCATCACTAGAAACCATGCCTATAGGACTCGATTAACCAATTCTGAACATGTTCCTGTGATTACTACTATTAGTTACTGCGCAGATCACCTAGATATCATGCCTATAAGTTCAATCCTTCATGCTTAAAACCAGTAAGCAACTATGTAGGCTTTATAAGTGGTATTAAGAAATGGCTTTTACGTGTAAACTGCCTGCTCATATTTTTTCGAAGGGTCAACTTGAGCCCTTATTTGCTTATACGTGGAAGTCCAAAATATTTTTTGTGTCGCCTAATTTTTTTTCGGTTTTGAGCAACCTAAGTTAAAGTCTAGAAACACCCTGAGATAGAGGTCCAATTTCCTCCTGGACCATAGGCTCGGGACAGGTAGTGCACGTATAGGGTCCGACTTAGAATTAACTAGTGCGCTTTAGGTAAAAAAATTTAAAGATAGTAATTGGGTAGCAGGAGATGATAGTATGTGCCTGCTGAATAATATGAGTAACACCCCAACTAGTGCGCTTTAGGCTAAAAAACATAGGACCCCTCCCCCCCACCTTTGTTTTAAAGTCAATAATTTCATTTGTCCAAATTTTTATCTCTTCCCTTAGACTAATTCATATAATTCGAGTTCGACGGGACCCACCGTTGTGGACCTCGAGGAGTGCCTAATAACTTCTCCTCAAGGTAATTTGAGCCCTTGCTCGATTTTTGGTGACGCAACTAGTTAATCTATAGTTATATCCAAATAGGTGTCCTAACGCACCTTAATCTGTTAGGTGGAGACTCTCTCTCTTAACACCCTTCCTTACAAGAATTGTCACGTGTCGAAACCCAATTTCGCTAGAGAAAGGGGCGCGACAACTGAACCCACTGTAATGAAGATGCTCGAGGAACTCACTAAACAAATTGAATCGGGAGAGAAGAAAATTGAGGCAAACAATAAGAAAGTAGAGACATACAATTTCTAGGTTGATCAAATACCGGGGGCACCGCTGATTTTAACAGGTATGGACTCAAAGAAGTTTGTGCAAAAGTCGTTCCCCCCAAGTGCGGATCCGAAGTCCATTCCGAAGAAATTCCGCATGTCGTAAATCCGTAATTACAATGGAAACCACCGATCCCAACGAGCATGTCACCTATTATACATGCTCCATAAAAGGAAATGATTTGGAAGATGATGAGATTGAATCTGTTCTACTGAAAATATTTGGAGAGACTCTATCGAAGGGAGCAATGATCTGGTATCACAATCTACCACCTAATTCCATCGACTCCTTCGCCATGCTTACATACTCTTTCATAAAGGCAAATGTCGGTGCAATAAAGGTTGCGAAGAGAAAATCGGACCTTTTCAAGGTGAAACAAAAGGATAACGAAATGCTGAGGGAGTTCGTATCTCGGTTCCATATGGAATGCATGAAACTACCAACGGTCACAGACGATTGAGTTGTTCAAGTCTTCAAGCAAGGTTTGAACGAACAATTCGGTGGCATCACGTCAACTGAAGCAAAATTTAATTGAATATCCGGAGATAACTTGGGCCAATGTACATAATTGGTACCAATCAAAGATCAGGGTCGAGGATGATCAATTGGGGACCCCCTCTGGTTCCGTCTATCCGAATACGCCCATAGGCAGAAATTAGAGGGATATCGTCAGGGAACCTCGGTCGAACAGAGACCGATATCAGCCATACAACGTAGATCGCAGAAATAGTGGTCCAAGACGCAATCCCATCCGAAATGATCGCAGGAAAGATCGAGGGCAAAGCTCTCGTGGAATCATGAGAAAAAGTGGTTTCCATAAGCATGCTAATCACATAGAGGCAGCACGATTAACATAGTACAACTTCAGTAACGACGCATCAGGTATTGTGTCGGCCATTGGGATAATCAAAGATACTAGATGGACCAGACCCATACAAACTGATCCTTCCCAAGGAAACCCTAATCTAATATGAAAGTATCACGGCACGCATGGCCACAAAACCGAATACTGAAGACAACTGAAGGAGGAGGTAGCCCGTCTATTCAATGAAGGCCACCTTCGAGAGTTCTTGAGCGATCGAGCTAAGAACCATTTCAGAGATAGGGACGCCAACAGGAAAAATGAGTAGGAATAACCACAACACGTGATTCATATGATCGTTAGTGGGATCGATATTTCACAAGGGACGGTGTTCAAACGCACTAAAGTATCAATTACTAGGGAAAAATGGACCCGAGATTATATGCCAGAAGGCACCGTATCATTCAACGACGAGGAAGTAGAAGGGATATATCAACCTCACAATGAGTAAAATTTAGGTTAAATGTGTATTGATTGATCCAGGGATCTCGGCCAACATTACTCGATCGAGGGTTGTGGAGCAGCTCGGCCTACAAGATCAAATCGTACCGGCAGTTTGGGTCCTCAATGGTTTCAACATGGCCAGTGAAACAACTAAAGGTGAAATCCTTTTATTGGTAAACATAGCTGGGACTATTCAAGAAACCAAGTTCCATGTAATCGAGGGCGATATGAGGTACAACGCCCTGATCGGAAGGCCCTGGATTCACAATATGAGGGTAGTTCCTTCAACACTTTACCAAATGCTAAAGTTCCTAACGTCGGATGGAGTGAAAACGGTATATGGGGAACAACACGCTGCAAAAGCAATGTTCGGGGTCGATGAGGTAGTACTAATATTGACGCTTTCATCTACAAAGGGATTGGAGACCAAAAGAAAATAGGAAGCTAAATGGCAACCACAACCACCAGCCTTGACTCAATCGGAAAAGCAAGGAACAGAAGAGGACGGCGACTACTAGATCGCTCGATCCTTCATTATCCCCGAACATTCTGATGCCACCAAATCAACAGTCGAGGAGCTGGAACATGTTATATTGATTGAATACCTACCCGGTCGAAAGGTATACCTGGGTACGGGGTTAACCCCCAAACTCAGGAAAAAACTCATTAAATTTCTTATCGATAATATGGATTGTTTTGCTTGGTCCCACTTAGATATGATAGGGATACCACCGGAGATCACAACACATCGATTGAGCCTAAACCCAAAGTTCAAATCGGTAAACAAAAGAGAAGGCCACAGTTCGAGGTAAAACATGCATTCATCAAGGACAAGGTAACCAAACTTCTCAAACTAGGATCCCTTTGGGAAGTAAAATATCCTGAATGGTTAGCAAACGTAGTTGTAGTCCTTAAAAAGGGGGAAAAACTTAGGATGTGCGTAGATTATAAAGATTTAACAAAGCATGTCCCAAAGACTCTTTTCCTCTGTCACATATCGATCGCATGATTGATGCCACGGTCGGCCACGAGATCCTTAGTTTTCTCGACGCCTACTCCGTGTACAATATAATTCAAATGAACCCGGAGGATCAGGAAAAGACTTCGTTCATCACTAAATATCATTGTTATAATGGAATTCCATTTGGGCTAAAAAATTTTGGTGACACTTACCAACGCCTAGCGAAAAAAATATTTGAAGAACAAATAGGTAAATCAATGGAGGTCTATGTTGACGATATGCTAGTTAACTCCCTGCGCACAGAGGACCATTTAACACATTTTCATGAAACTTTCAATATATTGAGAAAATATAATATGAAGCTAAATCCTGAGAAATGCGCATTCGGGGTCGGTTCGGGAAAGTACCTCGGCTTTATGGTGTCAAATCGGGGAATCGAGATCAACCCTGATACAAAGCAATTGAAGACATCATAGTCGTGGACTGCGTCAAGGTCGTACAAAGATTAATGGGACGGATAGCCGCCTTAGGCTGGTTTATCTCAAGGTTTTCAGATCGAAGTCATAGGTTCTTCTCATTGCTCAAAAAGAAGAACAATTTTTCTTGGACCCCAGAATGCCAACAGGCATAGGAAGAGTTAAAACAGTACCTCTCGAGCCCACCACTTCTTCATACTCTGAAAGCAGACGATCAACTGTACTTATATTTAGCTGTCTCAAAAGTCGCGGTACGTGGGGTCCTAGTTTGAGAAGAGCAAGGCACGCAATTTCCTGTTTACCATGTTAGTCAAACTTTATGTGAGGCCAAGACCCGGTACCGATACTAATAAAAATTTGCGCTTGCTCTACTAAGCGCCTCTAGGAAATTAAAACCATATTTTCAGTGTCACCCAATTTGTGTGGTAACCACGTATCCTCTTTGTAATGTTTTGCATTAGCCCAAACTCTTGGGCCGATTGGCCAAATGGTCCGTCAAAATCAGTGGGTATGATATCGAGTATCAACCCCGAACGAACATTATCTCAAATCTTATCAGACTTCATGGCCGATTTCACGGCAGCCCTCGTCTCGAGGTCGAAAAGGAATTGTTGCTAAAAATGGGTACATCTTCGGGAGTGTGGATCCTTTTTGTCGACGGTGCTTCGAACGTGAAGGGGTCCGGGCTAGCATCATTTTGAATCTGCCCACGGTCAATACAATTAGACAATATATCAAAACCTCTAAGTTGACTAACAATGAGGCCGAGTATGAGGCCATGATTGCAGGTCTCGAGCTGGCTAAAAGCTTGGGAGCGGAGGTCATCGAGGCCAAATGTGACTCCCTACTAGTGGTAAACGAAGTGTCGCGCCCCTTTTTCTCTTGAAAGCGGGTTTCGACACGTGATAACTCTTTTAAGGAAGGGTGTTAAAAGAGAGAGTCGCCACCTAACGGATTAAGGTGCATTAGGGCACCTATTTGCAGATAACTTTGGATTAAGTTGATTACCTAAAGCGCACTAGTTAATTCTAAGTCGTACCCTATGCGTGCACTACTCGTCTTGTGCCTATTGTCCAGGAGGCATTTGGACCTCTATCTCGGAGTGGTCTAGACTTTAACTTAGGTTTCTCAAAAATGAAAAAATACTATGCGACAGACAACACATTTTGGACTTTCACGTATAAGCAAATAAGGGCTCAAGTTGGCCTCCGCACTTAGACAACAAATGCACACAAAACTGATTAACATTGGCAGTTGTAGATTTTAACAAGTCAAGGTTGCAAAAACCTATAAGCAGGATCTCTATGTGATGTTGAATTTGATGAGCAGGAAGTTCATACGTAAAAGCCATTTCTTAATACCTCTTCTAAAGCCTACATAGTTGCCTACTTATTTTAAGCATGATGGATTGAACTTATAGGCATGATATCAAGGTAATCCGCGCAATAACTAACAGTAGCAATCACAGGAACATGTTCAGAATTGGTTAATCGAGTCCTATAGGCATGGTTTCTAGTGATGATAATTAGCACAGTATTGCAGACTTTTAAAGAAACGAGTAAGACGATAATTAAAACTGGTTCAGAAACCTATAGGCATTATTTCGATAATTTGTAGATTAGAAAGCATGTAGACAGGATCCTATACGTACATTTAATCGTTTAATATCCTATAGGTGTGGTTTCTAACAAGCAGAAGTAGAACATATTTGACCAAGTAAAGATCCTATAGGCAGGGTTGCTAACACATAATAATTGAACATAATAGTATACCTATAGGCAAGATTTCTATAATAATTGAAAAGTAACGCGTTTTGAGCGTAATAGAATACCTATAGGCATGATTTCTAACACATGACAACTGAACATATAATAACATATTTATGAGCTAAGTAAGGAACCTATAGGCAGGATTTCTACCCAATTCAAAGCAAGTATAAGATAAAAGCCCATTTACCAATTTTACTAATACTCCAAAATATTAGTACAAGAATTATTACAGATCGAAAATGAATGGAATAACACTTCAAAATAGAACAACTATAGGGAGCCTACAGTAGTCCCAAAGGTACACCTGGCCAGGCCAGGCCTTCATTCTCATGGTTCATAATAACCCAGAAATTACACCTTCATGGATATAAGGCAGCCAGGAATTGAGTGATTCACCCAATGGCATAAAACAAAGTTGAGCATATTGAACCAAAACCCTAGTTTGTCAGAGTTCCCAAGGGCTTCAAGAACCCATGGCAATGCTCACACTAGGGAGGTTAATATAGACAGTTCAGAGGGAAGATTAGGGACCAAATCCTAGTGTGTAAGATTTCACAAGGGTATCAAATGAAGCCTAAGTAGTTCCCACACTAGGGAGATCAAAAGACAGAGCCTAAGTAGCCTTGGCTTTCAGCCGGATAAGAATGGGATTCAAAGAGCTTAGGCAGCAGGTGAAAGAAAGGACCAAAGTTGAGAAACATGAATTGAGGGATTTAAACAGACACAACCAAATTGAGAAAATCAAATAGACGGTTGAATAAATCACAGAATTTAAAAAAAGAACAAGCTTATTGTAAATTGATAAACATGTCTCACACTTAGAACAGAAGCAGTCACATGCTAAAAGAAAAGTTAAAAAAAGAACATGTTTGCAGGATTGACAAAAGTTGTTATACACAGGTGTAAAACAGGTTTAAACATGGTTGAATTATGCTAAGTAAACAACCTACTGTTATTACATGGAAAATAAGACATCATTGTGATTAGTCAAATAGTCATAGAAAGAGCAAGGCATCATGTTAGCAGAGGGGTGAGATTACAACCAAAAATTAAGACACATGTGCAAACCATTACTCAGAGTGGAAAGTAAAATCATGTGAAGTAACAGGTATAGGCAATCAAGCATTGTCATAAGGGTCTGATTAACTAAAGCTGTCCAGTTTGTATCAAAGATTTAGCGTAACATCGCAAAGCAACAATTCAAACATGATGAGATAAATGTTCTAGATCACAAGCAAACACTAGAGGGGGTATAGGGTCGAGTGATCATGTTGAGTGACACGATAGCAGAGAGGAAACCTATGACTAACAATGAAGGTCTTAACACAGGCTAACAAAAATGTGAGGTATCCACTACAGGGATTCAGGACAAGTAAGTAAACATGTTTATGAGCATTGAGGAGTCAATACACTAACTGAATAAACTTTAAGAAAGTTCAAATTAACCAGGCTAGGAGTAGATAACTTCAGAACTGGTAACATTAGGAGAAGTTACATGCTAGAGACTTAAACATATAGAGTTGATAGAGCAATGCCTAAACATAACTCAAAAGCAATTGAACCATGGATTCAGAAGTAAGAACACATGTTAATCAGAGACATGTAAGGATGGAATTACAAAAGTCAAGTGACTCACTAGTTAAGCAAAAGTGCACAAAATAACAGAAGTCCACAATATTCTGAATAGCAGAATCTCAGAACTAAATGGCTTTGTCTTCCAGCCGTCCAAAGTCAGAATATAGAATGCAAATCAGAGTAAAGATTTAGATCTAGTGAGGCTATAATGAGTTCAAAAGGTGTCCGTCTAAAGGGAATGGGGAAGGGTTTATATAAAGTAGAAATCGAACACATAGACATGGAAAACAAATCATTCAGATGCAAGTAGGATAGAAAGAAAATATTTCAGAATCAATTAGAAGAAATTTTAGGGCATAAATAAAAGATTCTGTAAATCAGGGAAACACAAATCATACCAAAACACAAAAATTGTTCAGAATCAAATTTGAGGCAAATAATAAAGTAAAAAATAGGGAAACATAATGAAAAAGAGCAAGCACAGAAAAGGAAAAATATCAAGTAAGAGTCAGTAAGAAACAAAGGGTAATTCAAACCCTAGTTGGCAAAAGTCGAAAACTGGCCGAAATCTCGGCTAATCAGACCCATATAGCCATGGTTGTTAAGCATATGGATGGATACATGTCCAAATTCAAGTAGTACAAAAGTAAATGGTCGAAATCCGAGGTGTAGTACTTTCCATGTTTAGGCAAGTACTAAACGGTAATATAGAATCGTAGGAGATGGTGATATAATACACAAAAAGTAAGGAAATTATGGAAGAATCCATGATTGAGGTGGATTCGTAGGGGTTTTTTGAGAGGTGGCTAGGTTAGGGTTCCTCAGAGGGGAGAGGATAGAGAGGTGTCGGGTAAAGGGGAATGGGGATTAGGGTTAGTGTTGGTTGATTTCCCAATGCACACGCAAGTGTACGTGGTCGACAAGTAATATAGGA
>ML314399.1:0-37632 GCA_005239505.1 Nicotiana paniculata | reverse complement strand
AGATTGCACCCGAAGTATCGTTATCTCTAATCCAACCTCTAAACCATCGGTTATGACTTTCGTATGTACTCTAGGAGTGGTGTTGTTCAAAAAATTACCTAAATATTCACTCTCTCTCAAGTATATACATACTAAATAGGCACAGCTAAATGATGGCCATTCAATTAACTACAATAAGAACGTAGTTGAACAAATAGAGAATAATCAATCAAAATATATTAATATCACAAGAAATTCATACCTAACGGGTTCTACCAAAACCCTAGATTAAAAACTTAGCTACTCATGTTTAGAAGACACAAAACTACAAGAAATTGCATAATTGAAATATAAAGTAAGAAATACTAGATATAGAAATCGATGTTTGTCACTTCTATGGTGTTTTCTTGTTGAATCCTTCTGAATTCTCTCTGTGGCTTCAAATCCTCTTGTAATTGTGTTTTAGGAGTCTATTTATAGGTTTAGGGTGAATCCTAACCGTGCGGAAGATGTCTATTTCACTTGGGAAACACTTAAACCCGTCAAAACTCGGACTTGGGCGAAACTGGGGACCCTGGCGTTTGGACTCAAAGGCCTGGCTAACGCCAGGGTAGGGCTGGAGTTTCAGCCCTAACGCCTGGCTAATGCCAGGGTAGGGCTGTCGTTTCAGCCCTAACGCCTGGATAATGCCAGGTAGGGTTAGGCTGTTTGGCTCTGTCGCCCGACTATCGCCCGGGTGTCTCCTTTCGCGTATTTTTCGACATATTTGCATCCCTTTAGCTCCTTTTCCATATCCACTTCACCTACACATGAAATAAACTCCATCAAGCACATAACAAGTGTAATTTTTCATTAATGCGCGTAAAATGTAAGGTATATCACATGTTAAACTATACAATTTAGTCTCGCATCAGTGTTCCATGTGTCTATGCTTCGAAAATATCATAGCGACCCGTTCCCCGTGTTAGATTTTAGCTATGTACAATTGGACAAAGATTTGACTTATGAGGAGGAGTTAGTGGCCATTTTAGACCGGCAATTTCTTCAATTGAGGTAAAAGAGCTATCCTTCAATTCGAGTGCAGTAGAAAGGTCAGCCTGTTGAGGTAGTATTTGGGAGTCCTGATAATAGGCTAGATTCATATAGTTTAGCGACTATTTATACCCCAACTTTACTATGCTTCACTGTTCTACGAAGGTTAAATGACGATAAAATGGCTCTAATTTTGGATTTTATGTTTTGAAGGATCAAGTCGTGCTTATGAGGACATAGGATAGTGTTTGGAGCAAAATTAAAGCAAGGAAAACCCCTCGGAGTTGAGTACGTGTGAAAAAAGAATGAGAAAAAGAGAAAAATAGTTGACCTGCTCTAGCGTGGCCTTAGCGTGGCCACGTTAGAGCAAGAGAAACAGGGCAGAATAAAGTGCCATTAGCGCGGCCACTAACGCGGTCATTAGCGTGGCCGCGTTAGTCCAGAAGAAACAGGACAATGTATATGGAATTTAGCGCGGCCACTAGCGCGGTTCGAGCGTGGCCGCGCTATTCTGAACCAAATAATTAGATCCTTTGACCAAAGATATTTTTAGGATAAACACGGGTTTTTGATAATTCAGGAAATAATAATAAATAAAAAGGAGTAAGTAAATAAACAATAATATGATGCACAAAAAAGTAAAATGTATTGTCTTCATAGTTCAGTTGCCCTTAAAAGTTATATTTTATTCCCTTATATAGGGAATTTATTAATACAACGTCTACCTCTTACAATGATCGCTCATGAATGACTAATTATTACATTAATGGGACGTTACATAGAATGACCGTAATTGTTGCATGAAGGTTGTGTAACGGGTGAGTCATTAATTGAGGGTCTCTGAATCTTCCTATAGCTTTGTCCGGATTCATTCTGGCCGTGTCTCTTCCTTGTCTCAATCAGGTTGAGTTTCTCGTAGCTGATTACTCCGTAGGTTTATTGAGTCGCGTCTCTTTGCTTCGCACCTCTTTATAGAATCATGTCCAGCAGTCATGTTTTCCTTGGTCCACATAGACAGCTGAGTCATCAAGAATTATCATACGTGTGAAACTCTTTTTTTACCAATACAGATAGTCCCCCACTTACCATTTATTTATCGATTAATATTTGGTAAGTGGATACGCATATATGGCGGGAATATTTTGCCGCCGTTTCACCTCGAAACATTGTATCCTTCTCTGGACATAGGCGTCGCTTGTTACTTCCATCTAATTCTCAAGCCACGTGTTCCCTCTGGATTGGTTCTGCAGTTACTCGGCGCCTTTTAGGGATTTTGCGGCTGCATCAGTCACGAAGTGACACCTTCAATTATGACTTTCTCATCATTGTTTTTTCTCATGTTTGACGGTTGTCTTAAAGTATAAATACCTCTTTTCTTTTCTTTACTTTCACGAAACACTTCTAACTTGTCTTCTTTATTTGTAAAGAGTTTTTTTTTTCTTGTCTTCGTAAATATGTCTTCATCGAACCAACCTAAAGGAGTGATAAATGTGGATGATCTGACCCCTTCTTCTGCTCTGACGTGGAGCCGGAGAGGTGGTAGACTGAGGATTTTAGACTCTACTCCTTTAAGAGGTTCTTCTTCTTCCCATATTACTTCCCCTCCTTCCGCTAGGTCTTTAGTTTCTCCAAGAGCTATGGCTTCCATATCTTCTTCTAGGGGTAGAGAACATCATGAACCCTTATGCGAACCACAAGTGGATGAAATTATTCCTGCTGAGTTTACCTTCACTAGGGATAGTCAGGTCCTTGTTGATCAGTCGTTATCCCTTGATAGTGCTGATAGGTACCCTACCCTTATTACTGAAGGTTTAGTTCCCCTTGTTCGCATGGAATGTTCTTGGAAGTCTGATTTTCATATCATCGTTCCAAATTAGAACCAAAGAATAACGTCTTACTAAATGGGGTATTCTTACGTTTATACCTACCCTTTTACTTTAGATTTTAAACCTCCTATTGGTCCAGTCATCATCGAATTCTGTCGTTTATTCAAAATTTTCTTAGGACAAGTTGGTCCTTTTGTGTAGCGGGTTGTTGCGTGTCTCAGATGTTTAGATACTTTAGCCTCGGTTCCTTTTACCTTTAATCATCTCATTCATATTTATTCTCCTTCCTTATTTCATCAAGGGATTTTTACTCTGGCTGACAGGAGTAAAAGAGTGCTGGTAACCCCTAAAGACAATAAGGATAGAGGTTGGTACCTTTGGTACGTTGTTGCGCCCACTTCTGGTTTAGTAGAAAAAGAAAATCTTCCCTTCCCCGAGAAGTGGAATCGTGCACGTGAGTACATTTTAGCTCACATTCGTTATTCTTCCTTCTTTGCTTTAAGTGTTTTATTGACACCGTAGTTGTTTCTTTTCTACTTTCAGCAATCATGGGTACTATTGAGAATGTCTATGGTATCTGTGGTTGGGTAGAAAAGTTGTTGTCGATTGCTCCGTTGGAAGAAAGGTCTTGGAACTACTTCTCCGGGAAGTACTCTTGGAAAGTGAAAACTCACGGTAAGTGAAGCTTTTGTTTTCATTTCTTTCCTTGCTCGAATCTCTTTCTCATTTTAACCCTTTAGTTTTGATAGGGTTTCCTATCCGTGGAGTGTCTGCTATGTCTGTTTCTAAAATGTCCCTGGCTCAGGCCCAGGTTTTCTGGTTCTTCTTCTTTGAACAGGAAGGTTGGTGGGTCTAGGACCTTAGAAGAAGAAGAAGAGAAGGACACCTTGGTGCACAGGTCACGTAGAAGGAGGGTGATTTTAGACGATGAATCTACACCCGTGGCAGTGTCTTCCGTGCCTGATGTTAGACCTTTTTCCTCTGAGGATGTTTCTCTCTTTCCTGCGCATCATTTTGTGGATCATCTGTTTCGTGAAGGCTTCGGCCCTGATGTTAATGAAGCTCTCTTGGCCGTTCTTCCTCCTTCTTTTAGAGAAGTTCCTTCATCTGCTCCTATTACCTCCTCCGCTCCCTTGGCTATTACTGCTCCCGTTACTACTTTGCCCGTGGCTTTCTCAGCTCCCCGGACTTCCGTGCCCGTGGCTTCTACATCTCTGCCTGCTTCCGTGCCTTCTGTCAGAGAAGTAAGGTCTTCCAGCAGGGAGATACGACAAGTTCTAATAGAGGTTCCAGCTGGTGGGAGTCTTTTTAAGAAATCTGGTCAGCCTGAGGTGTGGCTGAAGCCCTTGATAGGCCCAACAGAGAGGACCAAACTGGATAGCCACAATTATCTTACTTGGGCTAATGAGGTCGTGCATACATCTTTGAAGGTAAAATATATTCTTTTGCATTTCATGCTCGTACATGTAATTTTCGTATTTAACTGATTTCCTTTTTGTATATCAATCTTATAGGCATGGAGCTCATGAAGAGGGTTTCTAACACGGAGCAAGAAATAAAAGAGTGGCGTGCTGAAGTTGATAACTGGAAGGGGTAATATGAATGCTTAAGGATCGACATGGAGGCCTTAGAGGAAGAAAAATGTACCTTGGAGCGGCAGATGAGAGTGATGGTAGAGGAGTTGGAAGTGGAGAAGGCTTCTTCTAACCAGGCGGACAAAGACAAGAGCATTCTTGAGTCTTCATTTTCCGAGTTGTCCCGTGCCTCAGAAGAAGCTAGGAGTTTAAAAGCCTTTCTGGAGCAGAAAGAAGACTATTCGGGCGAGCTTGTGCAGTCTATTATCCAGACCCAAGAGGATCTTCGCAATGCCTTAGACAAAATTCAATTCTTGGAGAGGTCTGTTGCGCCTTTAAGGGTCGCCAAAGGTGCTGCTGAGGCCGAGAGGGACGGGCTGAGAGCTGAGATTATGATATGGGAGAATGATTACCAAGCTCTTGAAGAGGCGGCAACTGTCGATGTCCGTTGGGTGTATATGAATTCTCGCCTTGACACATTGACGAAAATGAGTCAAGATGGTTTCGACCTTAACGCTGAAATAGCTAAAATCAAAGAAGCCATGGAGAAAGCTCAATAAGGTCAGAATATATCTTCACCCGAAGGTAAGGCTCCTGCTGCTCAAGTCCCCCGTCTCCAGCTACTCCTTCTTCTTCTGCCGGCGAAGAAGTTGATCCCCCTTCTAAAGACAATTAGGATGTTGGTTCCCCTTCTTTTTTTTATTTGATTGGTGGTTACCCCCAGCTCCATCAGGGGTAAGTTTGGATCTTTTAAAGTCCCCAACTGACAACTTAGGGGCACCTTAATGTAAATACAAAAGTATAAATTTTATGCTTTGTTTCTACTTAGCCGTTTTATCATATCAATGCAAAATAAGACTTTTGTTACTGAGTCTCTATTCTACTCTTTAAGTCTTTTGCATGCTTTATTTTTAGAGGTTTTAGTTTTACCTTCGAGTTTTGCATATAGAATGCTTCAGATTACTCGACCTTTTCGTAATAGGCACGGTATCATATAAAATGTGTGCCTTTTTGTAGTAGGCAAAATTTATGAAAGAGGGCCCTTTTTGATCGACACTTAATGAAGAATACGTCTCAACTTCATAATGGTGTAATAATGCAATAGAGTGATCGGAATTTTTCACATGTTTAAGAATGTTTCTTAATGGATAGGAGGTCACAACTATGATCGGATGATATTGAAAGTATGGCTTTAATTTTCTAGATGCATGATTAGAGCTAAGGATAACTTTTCTAGATGTGGATATCTAGTTTCAGCATCTGGTAATGTCTTGCTTACATAATAAATAGGAGATTGTCTACCTTTATCCTCCCTTACCAATATTTCACTTACAACAATTTTTGAGACGGCAAGGTAGACATACAGCCTCTCCCCCTCCTTTGGCTTTGACAACAACAGAGGGTTTCATAGATAAGCCTTTAGGTCATTCAGAGCCTGTTGTCATTATTCAGTCCATTCGAACCGATTTTGCTTTTTGAAAACTGCAAAGAGTTTAAAACTTTTTTCGGAAGATTTGGAAATAAATCTTCCTAAGGATGCAGTTCTTCCCGTTAGTCTTTGAACTTCTTTTTTGTTTATAAGTACATCAGGTATTTCTTCTATAGCCTTAATTTGATCAGGATTTACCTCTATTTCCCTGTTTTGAAACCCAAGAATTTACCTGATTCTACGCCAAAAGAACATTTTTCTGGATTCAGCTTCATATTATACCTGCATAAAATGTCAAAGGTAATAGAGAGGTGCTGGAAATGGTCTTCCACCCGTGTTGATTTTACCAGCATGTCATCGAGGTAAACTTCCATGATTTTTCCAAGATGTTCCTAGAATATCTTGGTCACTAGCCTTTGATAGGTTGCTCCAGCGTTTTTTAAGCCAAAAGGCATGACTTTATAACAATAAGTCCCCCTGTTTGTAATAAAGGAGGTTTTTTCCTCGTCTGAGGGATCCATTTTAATATGATTTTAACCAGAATACGCATCTAGAAAGCTTAACAATTCATGACCTGCGGTGGCATCAATCATTTGATCTATATGTGGTAATGGGAATGAATCTTTGGGGCGTGCTTTATTTAAGTCAGTATAATATACGCATACTCTCCATTTGCCATTCTTTTTAGGTACTACCACAGTGTTAGCTAGCTAGTTAGGGTATGTTACCTCTCGTATCGAACCGATTTTCAAGAGTTGTTGTACCTCTTCGTCAATCACTTGGTTCTTGAATGGTCCTTGCTTTCTTTTCTTCTTCTTAAAAGGTACGAAGTATGGATCTTCATTTAGTTTATGAGTCATCACTTTTGGTGGGAAACCTGTCATATCTGAGTGGGACCACACAAATCAATCTGCGTTAGCCTTTCAATAATCAATTAACTTACCTCTTCGACCGGGGCTCAACTTTGTGCCTACATACACTTTCTGTTCAGGTTTTTCTTCAAACAACAGAACAACTTCGAGCTCTTCTGTAGTTGTTTTGATGTGCTCTTCTTCCTCTGGTTCATGAATGACGTCCGGTCTGGAATCTACATCAGTGTGGTCCAGTTTATCTTCTGTGGTGACTTGATTCACCTTTTCGTGAATATCTTCTTCCGTATCTATTTGAACACTTATTTTTTTCGTACCTATTTGAACACTTATTTTTTCCATATCTATTTGAACACTTATTTTTTCCGTAATTCTACCGAGGCGAACGACCCGATCTTATTAGAATAAGAAGCTTTGAAGGGTTCTTGATCCCAGTCACGAATAAACGTGTTAGTTGTAATTTATTTAATAGAAACCTTTAAATGAAACAAATATATAACTGAGACATGCCGTAAGAGGAGAAAGATTATCTAGTTAGTAATCATGGACCCGTGAAGTCTCTACAATAGAAAGTCTAGTCTCAAATAGAAATGTATAACAAAGCAATCAGGAGCTTCCTCGGGCATGTCGGTTTCTACCGGAGATTCATCAAAGACTTCTCCAAAATTACCAACCCTCTATGTAAGTTGTTAGATAAAGATCACCCTTTCGTGTTTTCTGACAATTGTAGGGTAGCATTAGAGTAGTTGAAGAAGAGGCTATTCACAACACCCATCATTGTTTCCCCTGACTGGAAGCAACCATTCGAACTCATGTGTGACACCAGTGACTATGCAGTGAGAGCTGTGCTAGGACAACAGAAAAACAAGATAATGCACCCAATTTACTACGCAAGTAGAATGTTGAGTGGAGCCCAGCTGAACTACACTATGACTGAAAAGGATATGCTGGCGGTGGTGTTCGCCTTCGACAAGTTCAGATCATACATGATGGGCTCTAAGGTAATTGTATACACTGATCATGCTGCTCTCAATTACTTGATTAAAAAGAAGGAGTCCAAACCGCACCTGATTCGTTGGGTGCTGCTACTGCAAGAGTTCGACCTGGAGATTTGTGACAGTAACGGCATGGAAAACCAAGTCGTGGATCATCTATCGCGACTTGAAGGAGCTGAAAACTCAGTTGAGGCAGAGGATATTCTGGAAACCTTTACAGACGAGCAGCTACTCGCTACAAGCCTTGAGGAAGTTCCATGGTATGCAAATATTGCAAATTACCTGCAAAGTGGTATAGTCCCATATGACCTTTCCTCTGTGCAAAAGAAAAAGTTTTACCGTGAATGCCTCATATATTACTGGGATAAACCTTATCTGTTTAGAATTTGTGTTGATCCGCACTTATTTGCCAACTCAGGTAATCTTCTATGTCCGTTCAAGGCCCGTATTTTGGTTCCGGAGCCCGGTACAAATTTTTTATAGTATTTAAGTACTATTTGTGAAATTTGGTGAGAATCGGAGTTGATTTGACAGAATTCGGACGTCCGGTTGAGAAATAGTGAAATTGAAGTGTTCTTGAGAAAAATCATGAGTTTTGAGGTCAAATTCATCGTTTTAGGTGTTATTTTTGTGATTTGATCGCACAACTAAGTTTGTATGATGTTTCTAGACTTGCATGCATGTTTGGTTTAGAGCCCCGAGAGCTCGGGGTGACTTTTGGATAGGCTATGGGATTTTTTTACTTAAGAAATTATGCTGTCATGATTGTTTCTAGTGCGCAGGTAAATTGTTCTTCGCGTTCGTGTTGCTTCACTCGCGAACACGTAGAGTAAAGTGCACTGGAGCCATTTTTGTTCTATGAGAACGCAGAGCTCAGGACGCGAACGCGGAGCGCCGGCGGGCTAAAGCTTCTCGAATGCTTCTAGGCCACGCGAACGCACTGTGTAGACGAGACTTGGGCGAGGATAGTTGCATTTCACTATGCGAACGCGGCCACCTGGTTGCGAACACGAAGGCCATGTGGCCTAACCCATCGCGAGCGTGACAAGCCCATCGCGAACGCGATGAAGGCCTGTCCAGTTATATAAAATCAGTTTTAAAACTTGGGCAGAACCTATTTTTCACCTGTTTTCGAACTACAAAGACCTAGAGGCGATTTTCTTCACATAAATTCATGCCCAATGTGTTGGTAAACAATCCTAAACTCTTCTCTTTCAATTAACCAATGTTTTTATCACTTTTCAATCCAAAATCAAGAATTTTCATTGTAAAAATTGAGGGTTTGGGTAGAATTAGGGAATTTTGTAAAAATCAAATTTTGACCTTGAATTGGGGTCGGATTTCGAAACTAATTACATATTTGGGCTGAGGGTGAATGGGTGAACGTAATTTGATCCGAATCCCGAGTTTGGACCAAGCAGGCCCGGGGTCGGGTTTTAATTTTTTTTAGAAAACATAGGAAAACAATGCTTTTTCAGTAAAGTTACTTCCTTTAGCCTTAATAATGATATCAAGCTAATTATGATTATATTCGAGTGTGTTGGAGGTGAATTCGAAAGGAAAAGCAGTAATTGAGCAGTGAGTGGCCTGCGAATTCGAGCTAAGTGCTTGGTTTAACCTTGACTTGAGGGAATAGGAATCCCCAACTTAATTTCTATGTGAAATTTCATGTGTGTGGGGTATAGGTGAGGTGACGAGTATCTATGCACCCTAGATTATTTTCTTAACATGATCCCTTTCCCCCATTTCTAATTATTTGCTTCCGGGCTTAATTGTTTCATGATCATTGATGTTTCTATGTCGATTTGGATTCGTTAACTTATTGTTAAGTATTGTTTCAAGTATTTTGGAAGTGTTGGCTGTTCTCTTGGTTTTGTTATGTTACATAAGGATTGAGCTGGATGCCAGTGTTACGATATGTATATAATTTCCGGTCAGTTTCGTTGTGAAATGATAATTGATGAAGTGTATGAGTTTTACAACTTCTTTTTACAATTGTTGATAAAAAAATGTTGTGAAAGGCTTGGCCTAAATTGTGAAAGTTTTAGTAAATAAACTGATATGATATGTCTAGTGGGAGCGGGTTGCACGCCGCAACAAGGAGTGATAAGGGTGGACATGTGGGATCGGGCTGCACGCCGCAACAATGAGCGATAAGGGAGAATATTTATGTTTTATTAATTTTCAAAAATAAGGATTTGGAAAACTCCGGTTTTATTAAAAAGGTTTTCATACTCTGATTTTTTACTGTGATTTAAATTGAAACTTGGAAATTTTGAGGAGTTGATTATAGTTGATATCTGAAAAGAGTTATCCAAGTTGTTTTTTTACTTATTGTTGCAAGTTACTAGTTACTTAGTTTATATTATTATTTGTTTCTTGCTTTATTATATATATTATTCATAGGTTATATTGTTAATGCTCCGCCGTAGCCTCGTCACTACTTCGTCGAGGTTAGGCTCGACACTTACTCAGTACATGGGGTTGGTTGTACTGATACTACACCTTGCACTCTTTTGTGCAGATCCAGGTACCGTCCAGAGTTAGGATATCTTAGTAGCTGACATCATCGTTCGGAGACATGAGGTAGATCTGCTGGCGTCCGCAGATGGAGTCTTCTTTTAATTTTATAGACACTATTTTATTTCATTCAAAACAAATACATAATTCTTTCAGCCATTATTTGTAGTATTCTTAGTGGTTCGTGAATTGTGACACCATACCTTGGGGTAGTCTTATAGTTATATATTTAGTTCGTGGTTCGGCTTATTTATTTATTTATTATTTTATTCGGGAATTTATGCATTGGAATTAATAAATTTAGTTTATTTCTGAATTGTCCTGTTACAATTTAATAGACTTTGATAGAAATTTATTAAATAAGTTCGAACATTGGCTTGCCTAGCAAGTGTGGTGTTAGGCGCCATCACGATCCCTAAGTTTGGGAATTTTGGTCGTGACATGAATATTTCTAGCTACTTTCAAACTTCATTTAACTAGTTAGAAACTTAAATTACTATATCTTGTTTAGCATTTGTAGATGGAAGAAAATTGATTTTACCTCTTACGCTCAATCTAGTATGACCAACTTCCTCAATGCAGCACCTTTAGAGATATTTGAAATATCTCAGTAAGATGTTTCAAACATCTGATTAAGTGTAACGACCCGATCAGTCATTTTGCCTATCAAGACCCCGTTCCCCTAAATGAGACTTCTCGTAGCGGTTTATTATGATTTATGACTTGCGGGGACGGGTGGTTCGGGATTCGGAAGCGTTTAGAGTGGTATAGGAACACTTGATTCCTCGAGGTTGGCCTTTAAGGCCAAAGTTTGACTTCGGTCAACATTTTGAGTAAACGACCTCGAAATCGAGTTTTGACGGTTCCGGCAGCTTTGTATGATGATTTCAGACTTGGGCGTATGTTCGGAATAGGTTTTGGATGAACTGGGGGCGTTTCGGCGTCCAATATCGAAATTAGAGTTTGCTTGAGTTTGAAATTTGGTTTGGAACGTGTTTTGTGTTATCGAGGTCCGAACGGAATTCCCAGACTAGGAATAGTTCTATTATGTCATTTATGACTTGCTTGCAAAATTTGGTGTCATTCCGAGTAGTATAGGTGGGTTCGGTGCATTGTTAGCGATTTCAAGAACTTGAAGTTCTTAAGTTAGGATTCTAGGGGTTTGGGATGTGATTTTTAGTGTTAGCGGTTCCTTTGAGCGTTTTAAAGGCTCGAGCGAGTCCATATTATGATTTGGGACTTGTTGGTATATTTGGACGGGGGCTGGGGTGGGCCCAGGTGCCTCCCGGACACCACACGAGGCCAAAAATAAGTTGAAATAGCTGCTGGTGCACCTGTTCTGGTGTGATCCGCAGGCGCGGTTGCCAAGTTGCATGTGTGGGACTAAACCTGCGGTCCTAGCTTCATAATGTGACCCCCAGCGGGCAGCCCAATTCTTGCAGGTGCGAACAAAGTTCCGCAGGAGAAGAGTCGCGGGTGCGGTCTCCTCTCCGCAGGTGCGGGCCCATGCTTCCTGATCCATTTCCGCAGGTGCGAGCCTGTGCTCGCAGGTGCGAGACCGCATGTGTGGTCCTCAAGCCATAGGTGCGGAACCACTGTCAGGCAGTGTGTTCTTTTAAACGCGGGAAAGGCGCATTTTATCCACTTTTCTTCCACCATTGTCGACTTAGGGAGCTTGGGCAAGGGCCAATGCACCTAGATACTGAAAGGTAAGTGATTTCTACTCCAATATTAGTCTAATACATGAAATCCTAGGTAGATTAACCTCCTAATTAGTGGAAAATCATGGGTTAGAGTGAAAACCTAGGTTTTATGAAAACTTGGAAAATTACCACGAAATTTGCCATGGAATCATACAAAAACTATACATTAATGATCCTTAGTTTACGGGTAAGTGTTTCCTTCGGGAATTTTTCTGCATAGGTGATTATAAATAATTTCATGTCCTTATTTGCAGGGGCTACGCATGCACGCACGAAGTGACGAGAGTCCGTGCGTAGCTACTACTATGTTATGATGGGTAGTTCTAGGACTCACGAGCATGCTTATATGTGCCTTACATGTATTCCTAAACATATTTTGAGTTGCTTATTATCCTTGAATTGGCATGAGAATATTAGGAAGTTGTGTTCCATAATATATTGCTTAAGTTCTTGCTTTAAAGAATAATCTCTGTTAATTCCTTAAAAATTAATAATTTTATGTATGTATGCGACACCCGCGTCACATGTATGATTCGTGAGCAGAATAGACCTACTATTATGTCAACCGCGTCGCATGTTTGATTCGCGAGCGGGGTAATAGATGCATCTATGGTTCGATCCGTTCGTCCCTCGGCAGTGCACATTTATTTTTGCGATGTTTCGGCCGTACGCTTCTGGGCTATTATGTGATGTATGATTTACTGGGAATTTGTTGTAATTGTATAAACTGGTTCATGTTAATAAGGGAATTTAGTACATTATGTGCTAGTGAAATTTGACATGCAAAGGTAAATACAACTATACTTGATAATTTATATCTTTGTGATTTCTACGACTGTTATGCCGGCCTAGTTATTAAATCATGTTATTTAGAAATGTTGACCCTAGTAAGTATCACGTCTGCCTCTCGTCACTACTTCTTCGAGATTAGGCGGGATACTCACTGGGTACATATCTTTTTATGTACTCATACTACGCTTTTGTACTTAATTGTACAGGCTCTGAGGCAGGTGTATCTGGGTATTCATTCGGAGCTCGTCCCCGACGTGTATTTAGCGTGGACTTCTCGGTGAGATGCTTTCCTTGACGTATCTCTATGGCAGCACCTTGGAGTTCCTCTTTTCTTTTGCTATGTCTGTATTACTTTTCTTCAGACGGTAGGGAAAACTTGTACTTTCTTTTGGATACTCGTTTCTATTAGATGCCCGTAGACCTGTGACGCCAGTTCCTGGCATGCACATGTAGTGGATATTCTATTTTGTTGGGTTGTAATTATTAGTGTTGATTACTATATTACTCACTTTTGATTGTCTAAGTCACTTGTTTACTTCGAAATTTGAAATCTAAAAGAAAACCTCTCAATTATGGAAAATTATTTTAGGAATTAAAACGGGGATCACTAGTAAATTAAGGTTGGCTTGCCTGACATCGGAGTTGGCGCCATCGTGACCTAAATTGGTATTTGGTTCGTGACAACATGGTATCAGAGCACTAGGTTCACGTAGGTCTCACAAGTCACGAGCAAACCTAATTGAATCTCGCAGATCGATAAGGAGACGTCTGTATTTATCGATAAGAAAACCTCTCTTTATTCATGATCTAGCGTGCAGTTGATGGTTTACTAAATCTCATTCTTCTATTCTCTAATAGATGGTGAGGACGCGTACATCTGGCCGAGGCCGGGGGAGGGCACCAGCCCAAGGTAGGGGACGGGGGTGTCCCAGAGCTATTCCAGTTGCACCACCAGAGGACCCCACTATAGTGAAGCAGGGTGAGGTGCCCCCAGCAGGTCCTGCTCTAGTGGACTTTATGACGGTGCCAGGATTCCAGGAGATCATGGGCCGTATGATGCAGTTCATGGACACCATGTCCCAGGACGGTTTATTTCCGGCAGATCCTGCCACATCTCAGGCAGGAGGGGGGGCTCAGACTGCTACCGCCCAGGCTGCAGGTCAGGCAGCAGCACTACATCATACCCCAAGTACACTGCCCGTGGGTGGAGCCCAGCCAGTAGCAGCAACACCTGAGCTCAGACCAGCTGCAGACGGTGATCCGCAAAAGTTACTGGATAGATGGACCCGATTGCACCCTCCTATCTTCGGGGGTGAGAAGGGCGAGGATGCCCAGGAATTTATTGATAGGTGTATGGACAGATTGCACAACATGAGGATACTGGAGTCCTATGGAGTGGACTTCACTACTTTTCAGCTTGAGGGGAGGGCCCGCAGATTGTAGCAGTCCTATATCCTGGGTAGACCGGCAGGTTCCCCTTCCATCACTTAGGAGCATTTCACTCAGCTATTCCTGGACAGATATATTCCACCCTCCGAGAAGGAAGAGCTACGATATCAATTTGAGCAGCTGGAGCAGGGACAGATGTTAGTGATAGACTATGAGGCCAGGTTTTCTGAGTTGTCTCGTCATGCCCTTATGATACTTCCTACTGATGCTGAGAGAGTGCGGAGATTTGTAGCTAGGTTGCACTCAGGTATTAGGACCAGCATGGCCTGAGAGGTGGATATGGGGACTCCCTATCAGCTTGTGGTCGAGATAGCTCACCAGATTGAGGGTTATCGTTCGAGAGGCAGAGAGCAGGGTCAGCAGGATAAAAGAGCTAGATTTTCAGGAGATTTTTGAGGTGCCCAGCCAGGGGTAGAGGTCAGTTTGGTAGAGGGCATCCTAGCAGGCCTCCATATTCAGCTCCTCTACCACATCCCTGTGGTGCTCCAGTGAGGCCCTATTTCAGCGCCATGCTAGAGAGTTCCTACCGCCCACAAGCCATTCAGGGTTCTTGAGGAGGGTATTCAGGTCATCAGGGGTCTTCTAGTCCTTACTTCAGTGCCAGGCAGGAGAGTTCTCACCGTCCCCTAGCTGTTCAGGGTCCTTCTTCAGGGCAGCAGGCCATGTCACCAGCTAGATATTATGAGTGTGGGGATCCAGTCCATATGAGGAGGACTTGTCCCAGGCTTCGGTGCAAGGCCGTTCAACAGAGCTATCAGCCTACACTTTCAGCGCCGGCGGTTCGTCCACCCAGAGGTGGAGGGTAGACTGGTAGAGGTCATCCCAGATGTGGAGGCTAGGCAAGGGGAGCTCTGCCAACCTCTATTCAGTCTAGCAGAGGTCAGTCATCCGGTGCACCAACTAGATTTTATGCCATTCCGTCCTGATCAGATGTAGTGGCCTCAGATGTCGTGATCACAGGTACTATTGCAGTAGGTGGTAGAGATGCATCAGTGTTATTTGATCCAGGATCCACCTATTCATATGTGTCTGCTTTATTTGCTTGTTTCTTGGATGTTCCTCGCGAGTCATTGGGTACTCCTATTTTGTGTGTCCACCCCCGTGGGTGATTTTGTGGTTGTAGACCGGATTTATCGGTCCTGTGTGATTTCGTTTTGTGGGCTTGAGACCAGAGCAGACCTCCTATTGCTCGACATGGTTGATTTTGAGGTTATTTTAGGCATGGATTGGTTATCTCCTTATCATGTCGTGCTAGATTTACATGCCAAGACAGTTACCTTATCCATGCCCGAGACGCCTAGGCTGGAGTGTAAAGGTTCTTCAATTAGTGCAGCCAGTCGTGTTGTTTCATTCCTGAAGGCTCGACATATGGTTGAGAAGGGTTGTCTGGCCTATATTACTTATGTGTGGGACATTGCTGTCGAGTCTCTGACGATTGATTTAGTGCCAGTTGTTTGACAGTTTGCTGATGTATTTCTTTTGGACCTTCCGGGCATGCCTCTGGATCGTGATATTGATTTCTGCATTGATTTAGCTCCAGGCACCCAGTCTATATCTATTCCTCCATACCGTATGGATCCAAAAGAGCTAAAGGATTTGAGGGAGCATCTTGAGGAGTTGTTAGCTAAGGGGTTCATCAGACCGAGTACCGTGGGGTGCTCCAGTTCTATTCGTGAAGAAAAAGGATGGGTCCATGCGGATGTGTATTGATTACGTCAGTTGAACAAGGTTACCATTAAGAACAAGTATCATTTTTCGCGTATCGATGATTTGTTTGACCAGTTGCAGGGTGCTCGTGTTTTTTCTAAGATTGATTTGACATCGGGGTATCATTAGTTGAGGATCCGGGCTTCAGATGTTCTGAAGACTGCTTTTCGTACGTGATATGGCCATTATGAGTTCCTAGTGATGTCCTTTGGCTTGACTAATTCCCCAGCAACATTTATGGACTTGATGAACAGGGTGTTCAGGCCGTACATTTATTCTTTTGTCATTGTCTTCATTGATGACATTCTGATTTACTCACGTAGCCTGGGAGAGCACGAGCAACATTTGAGAGTTGTGCTCCAGACTTTGCGAGAATAGAAGCTATATTCTAAGTTCTCCAAGCGTGAGTTCTGGTTGGATTCCGTGGCATTCTTGGGGCATGTGGTATCCGTAGAGGGTATCAAGGTTGATCCTCAGAAGATCGAGGCAGTTCAGAGTTCGTCGCGTCCTACTTTAGCTACCGAGATCAGGAGCTTTTTGGGCCTAGTAGGCTATTATCGCTGATTTGTGGAGGGGTTCTATTCTATTTTAGCTCTATTGACTAGATTGACTCAGAAGAATGCCCCGTTCCGATGGTCTGACGAGTGTGAGGAAAGCTTTCAGAAGCTCAAGACAACATTGACCTCAGCACCAGTCCTGGTATTAACTTCCGATTCTGGGATGTATACTGTATATTGTGACGCTTCACGCATTGGATTAGGGTGTGTGTTGATGAAGGAAGGGAGAGTTATTGCTTATTCTTCGCGCCAGCTAAAGGTTCATGAAGAACTATCATGTGTACGATTTGGAGTTGGCGGCGATTGTTCATGCTCTTAAGATTTGGAGGGACTACTTGTATGGGGTGTCCTGTGAGGTTTATAAAGGAACATCGCAGCCTGCAGCACTTGTTCAAGCAGAGGGATATTAGTTTGAGGCAGCGAGGATGGCTTGATTTGTTGAAGCATTATAATATCACCATTATTTATCATCCGAGCAGGGCGAATGTGGTAACAGATGCTTTAAGCAGGAAGGCAGAGAGTATGGGTAGCTTGGCTTATATTTCAGCAGAGGAGAGACCTCTAGCCTTGGACATCCAGTACTTGGCTAATCGCCTGGTGATATTAGAACTTTCAGAGCTTTGTCGAGTTCTAGTACATGTGGTTGCTCAGTCTTCGTTATTGGGTGAGATTGAGGCTCGACAGTTTGATGATCCGTGCTTGGCAGAGCTTCGGGAGACAGTGGTTCAGGATGGGTCAGAGTGGTACCAAGGAGGTTACTATTGGCGAGGATGGTGTTATGAGAATTCAGGGTTGTTTATGTGTTCCTAAGGTTGATTTCATAAGGGAGAGGATTCTAGGGAGGCACACAGTTCACGGTACTCTGTTCAGCCTGGTGCTACGAAGATGTATCGTGATTTGAAGCAGCATTACTGGTAGAGGCGGATGAAGAAGGACATTGTGGAGTATGTGGCTAGGTGTCTTAATTGCCAGCAGGTTAAGTATGAACACCAGAGGTCAGGAGGTCTACTTCAGTAGATGCCCATTCCCGAGTGGAAGTGGGGGTGCATCACTACGGACTTCTTGGTTGGGTTACCTCGGACTTTGCGGAAGGCTGACTCAGTTTGGGTCATTGTGGATAGGTTAACCAAATCGGCGCATTCATTCCAGTGGCTACTACATATACTGCTGAGAGGTTGTCCCAGATCTACATTGGGGAGATAGTCCGGTTACATGGTGTGCCGGTGTCCATTATATCAAATCGAGGTCCTCAGTTCACCTCTCACTTCGGGAGAGTATTGCATAGTGAGATGGGTACCTAGATAGATCTCAGCATAACATTTCACTCTCAGACTGATAGTCAGTCGAAGTGTATGCTTCAGATATTGGAGGACATGCTCAGGGCATGTGTGATTGACTTCGGAGGTTAGTGGGACCAGTTCTTGCCTTTGGCTGAGTTTGCTTACAATAATAAATACCAGTCCAATGGCTCCATTTGAGGCTTTCTATGGTCGGCGATGTCGTTCTCCCATTGGGTGGTTTGAGCCTGGCGAGGCTAAGTTATATGGCACCGACCTGGTGAATGATGCTTTGCAGAAAGTGAAGTTGGTTCAGGAGAGGCTCCACACATCACAGTCTAGACAAAAGAGTTACACGGGTCGGAAGGCGCGTGATGTATCATTTATGGAAGGAGATAAGGTTCTGTTGAAAGTCTCACCGATGAAGGTTATTATGAGGTTCGGGAATAAGGGCAAGCTGAGCCCAAGGTTTATAGTTCATTTCGAGGTGTTGGGGAGGTTGCTTATGAGCTAGCTTTACCTCTAAGTTTGTCAGGAGTCCATCCAGTTTTTCATGTATCCATGCTCCTGAGGTACCACTCCGACTTCTCTCATGTGGTTGATTTCGGCACTATTCAGTTGGATGAGAGGTTGGGCTATGAGGAGGAGCCAGTTGCTATTATGGATAGACATGATCTCCAGTTGAGGTCTAAGAGAGTTTCTATCATAAAGGTCTAGTGGAGGGGCCAACCGGTCAAGGAGGCAACGTGGGAGTCTGAGGAGGACATGTAGAGCAGATAGCCACATTTATTCAGCACTTCAGGTATGATTCTAGACATGTTCGAGGACGAAAGTTTGTTTAAGAGGTGGAGAAGTAACGACCCGACCGGCTGTTTAGCATATCAAGACCCCGTTCCCCTAAATGAGACTTCCCGTAGCGGCTTATTATGATTTATAACTTGCGGGGATGGGTGGTTCAGCATTCGGAAGCGTTTAGAGTGGTATAGGAACACTTGGTTCCTTAAGGTTGGCCTTTAAGGCCAAAGTTTGACTTTGATCAACATTTTGAGTAAACGACCTCAGAATCGAGTTTCGACGGTTTCGGTAGCTTTGTATTATGATTTCGGACTTGGGCGTATGTTCGGAATGGGTTTTGGATGACCCGGGGCGTTTCGACGCTCAATGTCAAAATTAGAGTTTCCTTGAGTTTGAAATTTGGTTTGGAATGTGTTATTGTGTTATCGAGGTCCGAATGGAATTCTGAGACTGGGAATAGTTCCATTATGTCATTTATGACTTGCTTGCAAAATTTGGTGTCATTCCGAGTAGTATAGGTCGGTTCGGCGCATTGTTAGCGAATTCAAGAACTTGAAGTTTAGGATTCTAGGGGTTTGGGATGTGATTTTGAGTTTTAGCGTTGTTTTGAGTGTTCCGAAGGCTCGGGTGGGCCCAGGTGCCTCCTGGACACCACACGAGGACAAAAACCAGCTGAAATAGCTGCTGGTGCACCTGTTCTGGTGTGATCCGCAGGTGCGGATTCCCAGTCGCAGGTGCAGGACCGCTCCTGCAGTCCCAGCCTCGCAGGTGCGACCCCCAGCGGGCAACCCAATTCTCGCAGGTGCGGACAAAGTTCCGCAGGGGCGGAGCCGCGTGTGCGGTTTCCTCTACGCAGGTGCGGGCCCAGGCTTTCTCGTCCATTTCCTCAGGTGCGAGCCTGTGCTCGTAGGTGCGAGACCGCAGGTGTGGTCCTCAAGCCACAGGTGCAAAACCACTGTCAGGCAGTGTGTTATTTTAAACACGGGAAAGGCTCATTTTATCCACTTTTCTTCCACCATTGTCGGCTTAGGGAGCTTGGGAAAGGGCCAATCCACCTAGCTACTGAAAGGTAAGTTATTCCTACTTCAATATTAGTTTAATACATAAAATCCTAGGTAGATTAACCTCCTAATTAGTGGAAAATCATGGTTTAGAGTTAAAACATAGGTTTTATGAAAACTTGGAAAATTACCACGAAATTTGCCATGGGATCATTCAAAAACTATAGATTAATGATCCTTACGTTACGGGTAAGTGTTTCCTTCGGGAAACTTTTGAATCCGAGCATGCGGGCGCGGGGTTGGATTTTAAGATTTCTTCAAGAATGACGAATTTGACTTAGTAGTAGGAGGATTTCCATACTTTGAGCATAAATTGATGTATTTGTATAACATTTGGCTAGTTTCCAGTCCTCGGGTGTAGAGTTCATAGTTTCGGGTGCGTTCTTTGTCCGGGGAGTATATTTGACATGAGGTGAGTCTCCTTTCTAACCTTGTAAGAGGGAATTGTCCCTATAGTTTATTATAAATAATTGCATGTCCTTATTTGCGGGGGCTTCACACGCACGCACGAAGTGACGAGAGTCAGTGTGTAGCTATTACTATGTTATGATGGGTAGTTCTAGGACTCACGAGCATACTTATATGTGCCTTACATGTATTCCTAAATGTATTTTGAGTTGCTTATTATCCTTGAATTGGCATGAAAATATTAGGAAGTTGTGTTCCATAATATATTGCTTAAGTGCTTGCTTTAAAGAATAATCCCTGTTAATTCCTTAAAAATTGATAATTTTATGTATGTATACGGCACCCGCGTCACATGTATGATTCGTGAGCGGAATAGCCCTACTATTATGTCAATCGCGTCGTATGTTCGATTCGCAATTGGGGTAATGGAAGCATCTATGGTTCGAGCCATTCGACCCTCGGTGTCACACCTCCTTTTTCCACTACCCTCCGGATTGATGAAGGGTAATAAGGGAGATTTTCCACTTTAAGTGACATTATTCGGATTTGGGATTTATTTTAGTTTTCGGAGTCGCCACCCGGATTTTTGACGATGCTCCGGGACACCGTTTTGTTTTAGAATCCCAAACTGAGAAAACTTTGATTCTGTTTTGATTTGTCTGCGACCAGAAATCTGAGTAAGGAATTCTGTTAACCCGGGAGAAGGTGTTAGGCACTCCCGAATTATGTGGTTCTAGCACGGTCGCTTAACTATTAATATTTGGCCTAAATCGTCCGATTATTTATATATTTTAGCCTATTGTGCATTTAGCCATTTTAATTTTCAACCGCTTTTAATATTTATGGATTAGTCTTGAAACAAGTCACGATGGAGTGCACTTGTTTGTCTTTTGGACACATTATAACTACGCCACATGAAATGCACCCATAATTACGACATGTGATTTTTATTATAATTTGAAGTTGAAGACGGGGACATGAGTTGTCGCACCCGAGTGTAGATTAAGTAGTCAAGACTATGATCGTGACGATTTTATAATGCCTATTTGAGGCGATGTTTGAGTATTATTTATGTTTTCTATTTGAAGGAGAATTTTAGTTTTAAGATCAATTAGGGCGTTTATGGATTTATCTTAGACAAGTCACGATGGCGTGCGCTTGTTATTTTTGAGCACACGACAAACACGTCACATAAAATGCACCCGTGGTTGCTATGTACATTTTATTGATGTTCGAAGTTGAGGGTCGGGGGCATGAGTAGCCACTCCCGAGTGTAGGTTATGGTAGCTTTGGTATAATATTTGATTTTTTATCAAATTTCAAGCTAAAGGTCTTGTTCTTCCTAAAAGACTGCCTAAATGATGTTCACTAAAGACAACATGTTTCGGGCTATGGCCATATTTTAGCCCCAGATTGTTTCAACTCTTTTGGCCAATCCTAATCGTGACTAGTTTACAAAAAAAAAGGATAGGAAACTACGCATCTATAATGAAAGTCATGCCATCATATAGAGAGAGTCCAAATATTAATTTGCAAATCATTTATTTAAATAGTCAAATGAGCATATATAACTATGGTGCGGTCATTAATGGATTCCTAAACGAATTAAATTTATGCTATTTAATTTCATATCTACTGAACTTTATTTGATGGTTTTGCACATGTTACAGTATTTGAAAACTCAGAAAATTCCAGAATACATAAGGCGAATGGAAGAGGCAGATTTCTATTTACATTTTTTCTTAAGCATTACTGGATATAAGGTGTTTATAATCTTCATATGAGCGCCTTTGAACCATAAACTTTATACCTATTCACCAGACAGTTTGAAAGGTAAGATTTTTTCCTTTTTTGTTATCTTTTGTAAAATCGCAGGAATGTTTGTGAAGAAAAGTAAGCATTTTTTCAAATATGGAGCTCTCAAGATGAACTCTTTTAATCACACGTTTATATTGAGGCTTTACAAAAAAAAAGGGGAAGGGTTTTTTGACCATAAACAGATAATAACAGTAATTATCAAAAGGAAAAGCTGACTTAGATTTATGAAATAGAAAAGACATAAACCAAATGTAATTTTAGTTCAGTCCGTTCTTTACAGCTGATGCATAAGAAATTAATTTATTACATCCTTGTTTTCTACTGTACATTCCCAATAGGAAATGTAAATATAACACAAAAGAATTGTGTAGATTCATTGCTGCTTTTGTGTGAGCTGATAATCCATATTCTTCTGGCTATTTTTCTTAGCAACCAGACGACTGACTTGATAGACACATTCCTTAGTCATTTCTTAAGACATGATTCTGACCAGTTATTGGGTTCAGATTCATGTCCAAATACCTTTGTAACGATAATCTAATTACTCTACAACTGTTTATGCATTATTATTGGGTGAATCTAACCATGAATGGGTCAGACTTTCCATCTCATAATGCCACATTAAACTAAGTTTAGGTCTTTATATATACTTGCTATCTGAGTCCCTTTACTGATCAAAAGGACACAAATAAAAGCATTTTAACTACAAGTACAAAATTGCTGCTAGGACAGTAATACCAATAGGTTTCTTAAGCATTTGCAGGATGAGTCGTACCATAAAGGGGTTTGACCCAACCTTGATGATGTTCTTGCATCATTTTGACAGAATAGGTTCTTGCCTTTTATGGACTGAATCTGACCATAGAAAGGGGTCAGATTCAACTCCATAAAGGTACTATTCATCTCATAATTGTTCTGTGATTTTTGATTCTTTGGGCAATCTGGAGAAGGTGAATCTGACCATTTGAAGGGTTCAGATTCCCTACTCTCAAGCCACTGTTGGTTACCCATTTTTGTACCCTTAAGGGGTGACAAACTACTGTTTAAGCACCTAATATGGGGTGAATTTGACCATTATAGAGGGTCAAATTCATCTACCCTAGTGCTGTTTCATAACAATATTTAGATATTTAAACCTAAACCAGACCAGAATTTAAGAATCTTTATAGGATGAACTTAACCATTAGAGGTTAAGTTCATTACCCTTTGATGCTATTTTCCAACCCAAACATTGATTGCACAGTCATATAACAGACAATTCTAAAACAGACTTATGTAAAATTAAGAGATTTAGAAAAACTGAACAAACATAATGTGTTACTCCCCATACATGCATATAAGTGTATATAGAAACAGGTCTAAACAGATAGAAGTACACATTCATGGAGGAAAGGCAAACAGATTTCACATTTTTTGATATTTCATAAAAAAAACTCAGTTTTACATACCTTTAGAGTAAGACAACAACAGAAAAACTTGACCAAATAAAGGTCAAGCAATGGGAGTCAACAGAAAAGAAGAGAAAGCCCAGCAACAACAAATAGCAAACCCAGGGAAAGATGAGTTTTTGAATACCCAAATGATTGAATAAGAACATCAACCAAAACCAAGTCTTCTAGGATAGACGATCACAACTACAAGACAACCTAAGCTCAGATTGTTTCCCACTCCTACTGTAAATCCTTTTTACTTCTGCTTTCCAAGTTTTTAGTAGTCAAAGTTGTATTTTTCAGTCCAAAGGATTCAGAGAAGAGTCTAAAAAAATCTGCCCTAGTGGTAAAAAGTGTGTGTATATATAGGGACATTTGGGATAGGATATGCTTAGAATATTCCCTATCCTAAATGAGCTTAAAAGGGTACAGGTACAACTATCAACCCTATCCTTTTGCGACAACTGTACCTTCCAGAACATTCCATCCCTTGAAATTACCTTTCTATCCCTAAGTATCTGATTTCCTGATATTTATCTAATCTAGAAGGTTCTTTTGGGTGACAACTAATTGTTCTTAACTAAGGTTGAGTCAATTAAATGAAGATTAGTTGATTAAATGCCTAGAGTTGGCTTTCATACTACTTACTATGTTTAAGTCATTAAATCAACAATTTAATTAAACTTAAAGGAGGTTAGTCAAACCAGTTTTCTTAAACTTAGGTTAATTTAATTAAACTAAGTGAATCTGCTTTAGTCCATTACCCTCAAGCTAATTCTTTTAAAAAGATTTTATTTTTAGTTACATATTTTAAGAAACTACCTAAGTTAATTTCTAGATTGAAGAAGTTGGAATAATTTAAATGTGAGACTAAGTGAATCAATTATTCTTAAACTTAGTTAATTGATCTCAACTAGTTATCTAACTATGTTGTTTAGCTGATTTAAAAATTAAGTCTACTAGTTAAGTGTGACTTATTGCCTAATTAATTTAAACTCAAATTGATTACCATTTGAATTAAAATCAGTAGCTAATTGGTTGAAACAATTTCATTAGGTGTAATTAGGATTATCCATTAACTCTTAGTCAATTGAGTGGTTAATCCTATGAAACTGAACTTTTAAACTATTTTGGTCATTCTAGGATCTTAGTTCGATTAAAGAAAGTTAGCTAGGTTATTAATTAGGTAATAAGTAATTCTATTCTAATTTAATTAATTAGTAGCTAAACTTTGTTGCCTTATCAAGGGTTGATTAATTTCAGATTAATCAATTACTTTAAACTTCTCAGACTTAGGTCAATTATACTGTTATTTAGTTCACATGGATACTCAATTAGTTGTGTATGATTGTCTAATTAGATTATTATTTAATTGCTTAGTCAGGGTGGATGGTTAACCCTAGATTACACTAAACTCAGAAGATGAACTAGAGTAAACAATCAATTGAAGGTGGGAAGGAGCGACAGTGAAGACAGTCTAAAACAAACTAAGCATGAATAAAATAAGTATAATATTTAGTAAATCAATGGTGACTAACAGGAAAACCTAAAAATGATTAATCATGGTTGCAAAACAGTTCGGAATTGCATAATGTGTTAAGTACTACATCAATCGAAAACAATGTGAATCAAAACAGAAAAATCATATATGCAGTCAATGATGAAACCTAATTCAGGAGGTATGATTAACAGGGAAAACCTAATTACCTAGTATGACAAGAACAAAAGTCATGAAACATGCTTAAAATTGAAACGATAAGGAGAAAATATACACAGGTGGGGGAGAAAACAAAATATCTACACAAATCTTTCACAAAAATAACTAAATCTAGACAGGTTCAAACCAAAACAGTTAGAAAGTGAATGGGGATACCCGTAGAAAGGGTTTTTTGGTCGGGAAAGAGGAGGGGGTAACTGGACCTTACCAGATCTGATGTGGGTTTTTAAGAAAAATGAATTAAACCTTCATGAATCGATTGCTCTAGTTAAGAGCAATCGACCCATGAAGGTCTAACCCATTGGTTTCCCTCGAATCGGACAGGGAGAAATATTAGGGGTTTTCAGATTCTTAGATCTGAAACCCAAGCAAGTCCATCAGTTTTTCAGGGGAGTTGATAACGGGAGGTGATAGAGGAGGTAATGGTGGTTTCCTAGTAGAGATTTGGGGTCGATTGGAGTGGTTATGGTGGCCGGACGGCGGTGGGGTTACAGGGGCGGCTAGGGTTTAGGTTAGAGTTTGAGAGAGATGAAGGAGATAAGGCGGCTAGGGTTTGAGGCTAGGGTTTAGGTTAGAGTTTGAGTTATTGCAAGAAAATCTATACTACTTTATTATTGAAAGCGGCGAAAGGCCGGGAGTAGTGCACCTGGAGTTATTGTAGACTAGGGAGTAGATACCCTATGCCTAAAAAGTGAAATCAACTAGGGATTGGAGACCCTAGGTTGGAAAAGATCGACAGGTTATGTTTCCGTCAAGAAGAGATCACCAGGTCATGCCGGTGTCTGGGGAAGGACCAACGGGTTATGTCATTGTCAAGAAAGAGATCACCAGGTTATGCCTGTGTCTGGGGAGTTCAACAGGTTATGCTGTTGCATAAAGAAGAGATCATTGGGTTATGCCAGTGTCTGAAGATGATCAACAGGTTATGCTGTTGTCTGAAGAAGAAATCATTGGGTTATGCAATTGTCTGAAGATGATCAACAGGTTATGTTGTTGTCAGGAGTATCACCAGGTTATGCCGGTGTCCTGGGAGGTCAAGAGGTTATGCTGTTTCCTGAAGAAGAGATCATTGGGTTATGCCAATGTTTGGAGATGATCATCAGGTTATGCTGTTGTCAAGAGGATCACCGGGTTATGCCGGTGTCCTGGGAGGTCAATAGGTTATATTGTTGCCTGAAGAAGAGATCACTGGGTAATGCCAGTTTCTGAAGTGATCAACAGGTTTGGCTGTTGTCAGGAGGATTACCGGGTTATGCCGGTGTCCTGGGAGGTCAACAGGTTATGCTGTTGCCTGAGAAAGAGATCACTGGGTTATGCTAGTGTCTGAAGTGATCAACAGGTTATGCTGTTGTCAGGAGGATCACCGGGTTATCCTGGTGTCCAGGGAGGTCAACAGGTTATGCCGTTGCCTGAAAAAGAGATCACTGGGTTATGCCAGTGTCTGGAAGTGATCAACAAGTTAGGCTGTTGTCAGGAGGATCACCGAGTTATGCCGGTGTCCGGGGAGGTCAACAGGTTATGCCGTTGCCTGAAAAAGAGATCACTGGGTTATGCCAGTGTCTGGAAGTGATCAACAAGTTAGGCTGTTGTCAGGAGGATCACCGAGTTATGCCGGTGTCCGGGGAGGTCAACAGGTTATGCCGTTGCCTGAAGAAGAGATCACTGGGTTATGCCAGTGTCTGGAAGTGATCAACAAGTTAGGCTGTTGTCAGGAGGATCACCGAGTTATGCCGGTGTCCGGGGAGGTCAACAGGTTATGCTATTGCCTGAAAAAGAGATCACTGGGTTATGCTAGTGTCTGAAGATGATCAACAGGTTATTCTGTTGTCGGAAAAGAAGAGATCACCAGGTTATGACGGTGTCTGCTTGGGTGCGGGACCCTATGTTTGCATCAACTGAGGACTGGGGTATCCTTGGTTGGAAAATGTTTGGCCAGGGGTTGAGGATCGTATGCTACTTTTAGGGTCACATCACATTCAACTTCATTTCTTCTTTATTCTTATCTCTTTTTTTTTTTTTTTAAGGGCGGGAAAATATTTTTGGAGGAAACTCCCTTTCTTTGGAGTCAATGCTGCAGAGCTCCTTCAAGCTCTTGCGTGATTCCTTTTTATTGCATCTGCCTTTTGCACGGTTGCTTTTGCACATGTTTCCTGTTTTTAAACAAAGAACAATTCGTTAGTCTGAAACGGTGGTTGGTTTTGCGGCCTTGATTTTCAACTGCTTGATCTCATTTCTTTTGATGAAGATATCAACCACTTGCTTGCTGGGGATTGGGCTTCCTCTCTAATCCCGGTGGTCTTGGCTTTCTAGATTTCAACATGGTGATCGGTCACGTGGGACACAACATTTTATTTTGCCTTTGTAGGCTTTTCACTTGATTTTTCTTTTGGATTTTCGGAGTATTGGGGAGGAGTTTTGGCCCCTCAAATTCTACTGCGACGGTTAGTCGTGTGGGACTTAACTCCAACTTTATTTCGCCTTTATTGGCTTTTCATTCCCGACTTTCTCTTCCAATTGTAACTTTAGGTCATTTGGAATATTTTGGCCTTTCAAACCTTGCCAAGATGTTTAGTCACACGGGGCTCAACCTTTCAACTTCAATCGCCTATATAGGCACTTCAATTCTATTTCTTCCTTTTACGGCTTTGAGTTTGCAGTATCGACCGCTTCGGCCAGTTGGGATCGACTCGATGCTCCTGACGAAGCTGGGTGCCTTTTGCATATCAGCCCATGTCAAATGAGAGCCCTGTAAATCAGTCTTGCCATCTTTTCTTTGCCTTAGTTTCAGGACATAGTAAGACCGAAAGGGATTCAAAAGAAAAATAAACGACATAATGGACAACGAATTTAAACAAAAGGTGTCCCTTTCGGGGAAGGGAAAGAAGGACTTATCAGGAGTGCATGCGAACTTCAATGAACATGACATGTCCTTTGGACTGGATTCCTGATCCGTGTAAGCCGTCCGACTCTAAGAACTTCATCACCACTATCACCTCGAGATCTAGAAACCTTGCCCCGGACTGTGTCTATATCAGTGATCCACTATCCTTTTCGATTAGTGGAACCCTTTGCGAGTTTTCACCCACTAACCTCTCTCATTTCTCTTCTTACCGTCACCTTGTAGTGCTCTTTGCGAGTTTTCCCTAACAAGAATCTCTCATTTTTAATTTCTCTACTCACTATCGCCTTACAGTGCCCGTGTGGGTTTCACCGATAAGACTCTCTCATTTTAATTTTTTTCATTGCTTGTATCTGCTCCGAACAACTGTATTTTCCAATTTTGGACATCTATGCCGATTGATCGGAAGGACTTGAACAGGGTTTTTGGTGAAAAGAATTTGGATTGAGCTACAGCTTTGGAACCTTTCGTGTGAAAACGTCGTTGATCATAGCATTTTCCCCAGATTAAACTCTTGGGGAAATGTGAAATTTTTGTTTTGGTGTGACTGAACCCCAGGGAGAGGCTGCCTACGTATCCTTTTCGGAATCAAGTCGAACGTAGTTCAGGGAAAATATTGTTTTTGTTTTGGTTTTTATTTTGTTTTTTGTTTTGTTTTTGTCTTTTTTTTTTCACTAACACTTTCCGGTTCCAAAGAAGGTAATCAAAGAAGAGTAACCGGCTCAAAGGGTTTGCAAAATGGGTAATAGTGTTTTGGTAGTGAGAATGAAAGCCTTCGTCATCCCAACCGGAGAACACCTGCCGATGTATATAGGGGATCAAACATAGTACCTTTTGACGGCATCTGCATTGACAGCCGTTTCGGGGTCATTTCCTTCGATTTCCCCTAGGTATAACGCTCCTTTTGGTAGCAATTTCCTTCTGATGTATGGACCTTTCCAATTTGGGGTGAATTTTCTTTTCGCTTCTTCGTGGTGTGGGAGGATACGTCTTAAAACGAGTTTCCCTACCTCGAAGTTCCTAGGTCGCACTTTCTTGTTGTAAGTGCGGGCCATTCTTTGCTGGCATAATTGTCCGTGGCATACTACAACCATTCTTTTTTCATCGATCAGAGTTAATTGCTCTAGTCGGGTTTTGACCCACTAATTGTCTTCAATTTCTGCTTCGGCAATAACCCGAAGGGAAGGAATTTCAACTTCGGCGGGTATCACGACTTCTGTGCCATAAACCAATAGGTAAGGGGTAGCTCTCACCGATATACGCACGGTTGTGAGGTATCCTAATAATGCAAAAGGCAACTCTTCATGCCATCGTCTAGATGTTTGAATCATTTTCCTGAGAATTTTCTTGATGTTTTTGTTTGCTGCTTCAACTGCACCATTCGCTTTGGGTCGGTAAGGCGTCGAGTTGCGGTGTATTATCTGGAACTGTTCACACACCTCTCTCATCAAGTTACTGTTTAGATTTGCGGAGTTGTCGATGATGATAGTTTTTGCGATACCAAAACGACATATGATATTAGTGTGCACAAAATCCACTACAACTTTCTTAGTGACAACTTTGAATGTGACGGCCTCGACCCATTTCATGAAATAGTCGATAGCAACCAAGATGAATCTGTGCCCGTTTGAGGCCCTTGGCTCGATTGTCCCAATGACATCCATTCCCCAAGCAACAAATGGCCAGGGTGCTGATGTGGGATGTAGTTCTGAAGGTGGAGCATGGATTAGGTCGCCATGTATTTGACAGTTATGGCACTTCCGGACAAAACCGAAGCAGTCTTTCTCCAAGGTCATCCAATAATATCCATCCCGCAAGATTTTCTTTGTGAGGACGTACCCATTCATGTGGGGACCGCATACTCCTGAATGGACTTCGCCCATGATTTTTTCGGCTTCTTTGGCGTCTACACATCTTAAAAGATTTAAATCTGGTGTCCTTTTGTACAGTACTTCCCCACTTAGGAAGAAACTGCTGGCGATCCTTCGGAGGTTCTCTTTTGGTCTCCGTTGGCCTGCTCGGGATATTCTTTTGTCTTTAAAAATATTTTAATATCATAATACCATGGTGGGACGTCAGACTCTACTTCGACTGTGTTGCAGTAACCATGTCGCTCTTTGATTTGGATCTCTAACGGGTCTATGCCAACATTACCTGGATAGGGTAGCATTGCAGCTAGAGTGGCCAAGGCATCTGCTAACTCGTTATGGAACCGAGGAATATACCTGAACTCGACGGTTTTGAATCGTTTACTGAGATTCTCCACATGCTTCCTATAGGGAAGGAGTTTAACATCTCGTGTTTCCCACTCTCCTTGAGCCTGCTTGATGACTAAATCCGAGTCCCCTATAATCAACAAATCTTCTACATCCATGTCAACGACCATGTTCATGCCCATTATACAAGCTTCATATTCGGCGGTATTGATTGTGCAGAAGAAATGGAGACAGGCCATGGCTGGGTAGTGTTGTCCCGCGGGTGAAATCAAGATTGCCCCTATCCCGATACCTTTCGCGTTGGCCGCTCTGGCGAAAAACATTTTCCAGGTGTCGGCACATTCTGAGATTACTTCAACGGAATTGATTTCTTCATCCGGAAAATAAGTGTTTAAAGGTTGGTATTCGTCATCGACCGGATTTTCGGCTAGATGATCGGCCAATTATTGAGCTTNAAGTCTTTTCTAACTGAGAATATTTGGCCTCGTAGCTTGTGAATTTCTTACTTAAGTAATAAATGGCTTGCTCTTTCCTCCCGATCGCATCGTGTTGCCCGAGAATACATCCAAAGGAATTTTCTAGCATTGTCAGGTATAGGAACAAAGGCCTCCCTGGTTCTGGTGGGACTAACACCGGTGGGTTTGACAGATATTCTTTGATCTTGTCAAAAGCGCCCTGGCATTCATCTGTCCACTCGATGGCCGCATATTTTTTCAATAGCTTAAATATAGGCTCAGATGTTGAGGTCAATTGAGCGGTGAACCTGCTGATGTAATTCAACCTACCCAACAGACTCATGACTTCCTTCTTGGTTCTCGGGGGTGGGAGGTCCCGGGTGGATTTTATCTTTGTCGGATCCAGCTCGATGCCCCGTCGATTGACTATAAATCCCAGTAATTTTTCGGATGGAACTCCGAAAGCGCATTTGGCTAGGTTTAAATTCAAATTATACTTGCGCAGGCGTTCGAAGAATTTTCTCAAATGTTGCACATGGTTGTTTTGGGTTCTGGACTTAACGATCACATCATCCACGTATACCTCAATCTCCTGATGCATCATGTCGTGAAATATGGCAGTTATGGCCCTCATATAAGTAGCCCCAGCGTTCTTTAAACCAAACGGCATGACTCGGTAACAGTATGTTCCCCAGGGTGTAGTGAAGGTTGTCTTTTCTGCATCTTCTTCGCCCATCAACACTTGGTGATATCCGGCATAGCAATCGACAAAAGACTGCACCTCATGTTTGGCACAATTGTCCACTAAGATGTGTATATTTTGCAGCGGAAAATTATCTTTGGGACTAGCTTTATTCAGATCTCGGTAATCGACACACACTCAGACCTTTCCGTCCTTTTTAGGTACCGAAACCACATTGGCTAGCCAGGTGGTGTATTGGACCACTCGGATTACTCCAGCCTTTAGTTTTTTGGCGACCTCTTCTTTGATCTTGTCACTCATATCTGTTTTGAACTTTCTCTGATTTTGTTGGATTGGTGGATGATCGGGGTAGGTTGGCAATTTGTGCACCACAAAGTCCATACTTAATCCGGGCATGTCTTCGTAGGACCAGCAAATACGTCCTTGAATTCTAATAGGAGTTGAATCAAGGCGTCTTTAGTATTTTCGTCTGCATGGACGCTTATCATGGTTTCTCGAATCTCTTCTTCACTGCCCAAATTAACGGGTTCTGTTTTGTTCAAATTCGGCTTAGGCTTATTCTCTAATTGTTCTAATTCTTAATTTATTTCCCTAAAAGCCTCCTCTTCATCATATTCCAGTTCTTGATTCATTATTTCGAGGCTAGACGACGTATTAGGATCAGAGCAGGAAGTCCGCAAGCATGTCATGTTTTTTAAAGCCGCATTATTAGGACTGAAAAAATAAGAAAAGTAGACAAAAATCAGAGAGAAATAGTAGACGATGAAATCTTGATTTCATTTCATTGAATTTTGAACATAGGAGGGTTTACATCGAAAATTTAAAGGCAAGAATTTAAACTTGAGTTACACCCTGAAATAACTCATAGTGCATAAAAGATGTCAAAAGCTGAACTATCGAGACTCCCGTCGAACGGGGAATGGAGTAGCCTCCCAGTTTTGCAACTTGGCATCAGGTCCCATATACTGTACTTCGGCAGTGTTGGAGCCCTCTCCTGGTTGGACCATATGGGCCTCATACAACATTTGCCTTATTGCTCCCCATATTTCTTCTATTTCTTCGGCTGTGAAAACCTTCTCTTCTTCTTCCACATATTTTGACTTGGTAAATGATGCGGCGATATGTGGGATTGGCTGAGGCAATACCCAACCATTTTTCTTACGTTGGTCAGCTCATTGTTCATCGTGTAGGGTAACTTGAAACCATATGCCAAATTTTTTTTTATATATAGACAAGGTGACGGGTTCTTTAATGCCTTGCAAGGACACCCCAAGTCCTTTTCCGGGTGTGTACCTATGTTTGATCATGTCGTTGGAGACCATGATTTATGCGTTTGATAGGAAGGGTTGAGGGCATGGGGTTCCTTCCTCATGATGGTCTGCAACCACAATCTCGAAAGCCTGGTAGACTATGTGCTTGCTACCCTCTATTGCTTCCAGGCATGGGGCTAACGGGTCCCTATAAATGGATTGCTCGTGTTCCCCATGGACCACGATTTCTTGGTCCTCATATTCGAACTTAACCATTTGGTGGGGAGTGGATGGCACTAACCCTGCCACATGGATCCAGGACCTTCCCAAGAGATAATTGTAGAAAGTATCCGTATCCATGGCCTGGAATGTTACTACGAAGTCTACAGGGTCGATGGTCAAAACCAGATCAATCCCCCAATCGTGTCCCTTTTGATACCATCGAATGCACGGACGCACACATTGTTGGGCCTGATTCTTTCAGTCTCGATCTCCATTCTTTGTAAGGTTGATAGAAGGCAAATGTCAACCCCGGACCCACCATCCATCATAACTCTCTTCACGTAGTAACCCTCACATTTAACAGTTATGTGGAGAGCTTTGTTAGGGGTGGCCCCCTTCGGGGGCAAATCATTCTTCCTGAATGAGATCCGGTTGACCTCAAAAAAACGTTCTGCCATCCTCTCCATTTGTTCGACCGTGGTGTTGGCTGAAACGTATGCTTCGTTGAGGGTTTTGATCAGGATCTTCTAATGCTCGCTCGAATTCACCAACAAGGACAGAAGCAAAACTTGGGCGGGGGATTTCCTGAGTTCTTGGATTATGGCATATTCAGAGGTTCTCATATTCTAGAAGAATTCCTCTGCCTCTCCGGCACTGATCGGCCTTTTGGGTGGAAAATGTTTCATCTTGCTGTTACTTAGCTTTTCCGGGTCGAGGTATTTCTCTGAAGAGTTTACATCGCCTGTTTCCCCGGTAATCTCTTTCCCTTTGTATGTCACCACTTTCCCGCGGTAATACCATAGGACGGCAGTAGTATCCTTTATGGGAGTTTGCAACGCGCGACTAATAACCACGGGCTCATTCATCCTGGGTGAAATTATTGGCCCCCGCGTCGCATATGTCCTCTTTGGGATATATATTTTTGTGTCATTCATTATTGCCCTGTTGAATTGTAACCTTCTGGGAGGGCTCAAAACACTCTACTCTTTCCTGTGTGCTTTGGGGATGTAAAGGACAACATCTTTGGAGGGTCCCTTGTTTGTCCCAGTCTCAGTCTGTTCCGTGACTTGGGGGACGGGGTTGCTCTTTCTCATCTCCTTGGCTGCATTGGGTGCTGTCTTGGGTTTTCTTTCTACATATGCTATGACGATGATGTATTTTAGAGCCGGATCGAAATCCCGGTCCTTGCAAATCATGCCAATGACGAGCCCATGATTGTGGGCGGGCAGTGAACTGTTTGTTACATTGGGAGCTTCTTCGTCCCTTAGAACCACTTTCTTTTGTTCTATAATATTCTCCACGGCTCTTTTGAGATTTCAACAGTCCTCCGTGTCGTGCCCTTCTGCTCCGGAATGATAAGCACAACTGGTACCCCGTCTTAATGATGGTGATAGGTGGTTCTGCCCGTTTGGAGGTACGGGTTGCAGGAGCCACATCCGCACCAACTTTGGGAAGAGACTGGAATACGGTTCTCCGATGGGAGTGAAATTAAATCTCCATGGTGGCTCTCTGGGGTAGGCATTGTATGGGTAGCTGTTTTGAGGCGGGCGTTGATTATATGGAGGTGGGGGACGATGGTTATTTTTTTGGGGTGGAGTTCTATTCTGATTTTATTGTTGTGGCGGCCTGGATGTGGTTGAGCATTCATTACCGCATAGGGAAAAGGGGCCGAAGCATAAGCTGTATCTCAGTGAGGGTAATAATGCTGGGAGGCTTTAGGAAATGGGCGTGGGTACTGTTGAGGTTTCCTGACATCGAAAACCATCATGGCCCCTTCTTCTTTCTTTTTCCTGCTGGCTGTAACCCCGAACCCACTTTTGATAGCCTGAGAGGTCGCTCTTATGGCGGATTGGCTCAGGATACGACCAGTTTTTAAACCGTTCTCCACCATTTCTCCAATTTTAATTGCTTCCGCGAATTGTTTTCCCATGGCGGACATCATATTCTGGAAGTAATCGGCTTCTTGCGCTTGTAGAAAAATGCTCACCATTTCAACCGCATCCATCGGAGGTTTAACCCTGGATGCTTGCTCACGCCATTTGAGGGCGTACTCCCTGAAACTCTCTGAGGGTTTCTTTTGAGATTAGAAAGTGAGTTTCTATCGGTAGCGATGTCCATATTGTATTGGATTTGTCGGACAAAGTCCCGGGCTAAGTCATCCCACACGTGCCAACGGGATATATCCTGGTCCATATACCATTATGATGCGATTCCCGTTAAACTCTCCCCAAAATACGCCATGAGAAGTTCTTCCTTCCCGCCTGCTCCCCTGAGTTGGTTGCTGTACCTTTTCAGGTGGGCTATGGGGTCTCCATGCCCGTCATATATTTCAAATTTGGGGATCCTGAACCCGAGAGGTAGATGGACGTGCGAGAACATGCACAAATCTGCATAGGAGACACTCTTTTGCCCGCTTAACCTTGTATATTTTTTAGGCTCTGTTCAATACTCCTCATTTTCCGGGTTATTTCTTCATTTTCGAAGCTTTTCTTATCATGTCCCAAAGTGAAATCGGGCTGAGTTTGTTGGAGATATGCATTGGGAGCAGCATGAGCAGTATCCTGATGGACGGATGGTGTTTGGAATGTGAACGCCGGTGGCTCGAAACTTGGTCCGGAGATAGTTGGTGGGGCTGTGGCGGAGATGGGTGGTGCGGTAAAAATTTTGGAAGATGCACCAGAAAATAAAGCATGGGGGCGAACCTCAGAAGGCCTTCCGGCAAAATGAGCCGACATGCTTGGATATCCAAATGGCGTGGCCGGGTAGCTTATGGGGATGTTTGACGTCCCTCCTGCCCTGGGTATTATCTCTGGGAATCCCGATACAGTACTAGGTGGTCCTACCATTGGACCATGTGTCCCACATTTCTAGCATGCGGCAACGCAGAGCCCTATTTTCTTCTGCTGTTGCGGACTCCGATGTTTGGATGGCGGGGTTTAGGTCTTCCACGGTGGAGTTGACTATTGGCAGGTGACTTTCAGATGTCATTTCTATGCTTCCCTTAGATCTAGTTAAGTAAGAATGGGAAGCCAGGTTACCGCAAAACCAACCACCTTAAAATACCTTTAAGATTGAACCAACAAACGTTAGTTATTTAAAACATAGACAAATTGCCCGTACGGGGTATGCAGTGCACCTGATGTTTTTCTATATGTCTTCGCCATAGTCGTGTACTTCATCCCGGCCTTATCTCTTGGTTTGTTTTTCTTTCGGTTATTATTTTTTCCTTTCCTTGGTTATCGCGTCTTTTATTTACTTTTTGGTTTCTTTTCTTATGGTTATGATCGAATCCTATGTGGATTGCCTACATATCACGGCGCCACGTGACTCAGATCATCGCGTAGTTCATGTTAGCAAAACCCAAAAAAAGGCATATATCATTTTCTAAAGGTTTCATTCTGAGAAAAATTCCATTCATTCAATAAACACTTTTGATTACAGAAAGTCAAACAGCCCAGAGCTTGCAAAACAGACTTGACACACATTATTGAAAAATATAAAGAATATTGGGGACTCAACATATGACTATGACTGGAAAAGTGAAGTACAGACTCAAAAATATCAAGAATACATTAGTGCTTCGGTTGCCCCAGGGGCCGGTGGGGCATCATTCAGCCTTGCCACGGGCCTGCGTGCTATGTCTTGTCGGAGGCGGNTCTTGGACCCTTCGCCTGATAATACCTTTCTCTTGAAGTAGGCGCCCGATTTGTTGGGATCTTGCTTCTAATGTTTGGGCATCCTTACGACTCTGTTCTTGCCATTGTTGCAACTCTTTTTCTAATCGAGCCATCATGGCATAGCATTGTTCCCTCTCTGTTTTAAACCTTTTTGCCTGTTTGGCCCTCTCGTTCTCGACGATGACCAATTTTTCTTTCAAGCCCACGACTTCCTGGTCATATTTCCTTTTTAGTTTCTGAACAAATCATGTTCTTTCTTCTGCACTCCTTGTTAGTCTTTCCTGAACTTCAGCCAGTTCTTCTTTGTCTTTGTCTAACTCATTCCCATAGCTACATAATTTATGCCTCAAGATGTTGATAAGCCTTTCATCGGTTCTGTTTCTCTCTGGGTTCTCAGCAGCTGTTTTCAGTTCCTGTATCTGGGCCCGGAGGACTTCATTTTCTTGGGCTAATCTATTTTTCTCTCCTTCGATTTAGGCAGTTTGTAGAGTGTTTTCGAACTTGATTTCCCTGACCTGGGCCTCCAATTTGCTTATGGTGGCTTGGTAGCTGTTCTCTTTTTCTAACCAAGCCCAATGCTCTTGAGTTTGCTCGGTGAATTGTAGTACATGGGGTCTCTTTGCGGGTCGTTCTTCCTCTTGATGTTCTCTACCTCTTACACCGTACCAAGAGGTGTAGGTGGGTTCTACTTCCCCTTTTGATAAGTCTCCCACTCGAGTTTGAGGTTCTAAAAACCTGCACTCATTCCAAATTTGACGGACCCTGCTTTCAGTAACTGCAGCTCTTGGGCATAATTCAATGGCTTGTTGGCATAAATCCTCGTCATGGGGAAAACCCTGTTGCCTCCCCAACTGGCGTAAGACCCGGTGCGGGGCATATGGTTGAATTCTTCGCAGGCCCATTAATAGGAGATAGCAAACCTCAGCAAACATATTGATAACCTCGTCGAGAGGGAGCCATCCGAACGTCCACTCGATTTGGTTGGCGGTTAGTGAGCTCAAGTATGAGTGCCAGGCTTCTGTGCCTTCAGGGTATTTGTGGCCTTTTACCCGAGTGCTATGTTCCTCAATGCAGTTTAAACTGGTTAAACCATAGTTCATGTAGCCCGGGCGGTGGCAGAGGTGTTCAATCAGCCAGATTTGTAGGAGCAGGTTGCACCCCTCGAAGAATTTTCCCCCAGATTGGTAAACTGTCAGAGCACGGTAAATATCGGCTAAGACCATCGGTATCAGTGTGCCATTGGACTTTTTCATCATGAATTCTGCCATTCCC
>MDKI01196249.1:0-34460 GCA_005239505.1 Nicotiana paniculata | reverse complement strand
ATAATAACAATAACAACAACAACAACAACAACAACAATAATAATAATAATAATAATAATAATATCAATAACAATAACAATAATAAAAATAATAATAACAATAATAACAATAATAATAATAATAATAATAATAATAATAATAATAATAACAATAACAACAACAACAACAACAATAATAATAACAACAACAACAACAACAACAACAACAACAACAACAACAACAACAACAATAATAATAATAATAATAATAGTAATAGTAATAACAACAACAATAATAATAATTATAAGGAACTAACTATAAAAAAAAACAATAATGAAACTAAATAAACAAAACAAACCAAAACAAAAAGATGAAAGAATGCAAGTGGGCTTAGCCCATTAACGTGACATAAGACACAAAGGTTAGGATAAAAGGAAAAAAAGAAAGAACAAACATCTGCCAAATTGAAAGGATTAGGGCAAGGGGAAAATGCAGACAGAAACAACGAGTTTCAGAAGAGAAAAAAGAAAAAATAAAAATCTCTAGAAGGAAAGGAAGAAAGCATTGAACAGGAAAAACAAAAGAAAGAGAGTCTCGTGTGTTTCCTTAACGCCGTAGATCGTGTTTCATCTAATCTTTGGCATACAGTTCCTTGGGTTTCAGCAATACACTCCAGATAGTTAAATGTATTTCTTCCTTTTTTAAGACTATGAAATTTTATATACCCGATCCTTGTGGGGTTGAGTAGATAAAATTTTGAAGTTGAATTAAAAATTCGAAAGATATAGTTAAGTAAATTGGGAGAAATTCATGAGACTTTTCCATGAATTAACTGGGTAAATTATATGAATAGGTTGGAGTTGATAGATTAGCAATTACTCATATGTGGGTAAATATAATTCGATAAATTAAGAGTCAAACATGAAACCTCGAGGATTGGGTATTCTATATTAGCCATGAATTAGCCTAAACAAAATAATTAACATGAGATCGATATTATGTAATTATAGATTGATAAGAGGATTTTGTACGAATTGCTCGAGGTGAAGCATTTGGTATTTCGGCACGAGTACTGTGAGTAATAATCTTACCGCAATTTGTGTTTTCATAACTTTCATGATTTTTAATATGAATATGTTACCGATTATTTTGAGTTGCATGTGGGACAAGTCTTTTACTCGATATGATACTGAAATAGTTATTTGAGATGATTACCTTGGTTTTAAATATCTTCGTTGTCACTAGATCTGTTTTACCGTTACTTGAATTTACTGTTATCGAAATGAAATTATATGATTTGATAAGAACCGAAATGCCCTATATTGTTTTAAAATATTTTCTACGAGTATATACGAATTACAGAGACAAGTATAAATAGGAGTAGACATTGAAGGATCCCGTAGCTAACGGCGGGTTCGTTAGACCTGGTGCACCTTGTAATTATAGATTACCGTTATAGCCCTCGCTAGTTGGAAGGTAGAACTAGCATACCATTACTGATTTCCCTCGAGTAGGGACTATCTTTATATTTGACTTCTTGCGAAGAAGTCCACAGTTATTCCGATTACATGATCCGTTCATTGAAACCTCCCAAATATGAATATTGACATTATACAGTGGTTACTGAGCTTACTACTGAATCGTTTATTGTATTATACTACAAGAGAAATATGACGAGACTGAAAATTATTTATTGTTTCTGAAAGGGCATTTTTATGTTATTTTCTGTTTGAGGTACTAGCATGTTTTCTGACTTGTCCCCAATAAAAATAGTTGTGGTTAAGTTTTATTACTCACTAAGGTAGCGACTCGTTCCCCGCTAAATTTTTTTACAGAGACAACAGTTGACGCGGGCGAGGATTTCGTTAATTAGACCGCACAGGTTGATAGTTCTTGGTGAGCCTCACACTTGTTCGTGTGGGCAGAAATTTTATCAATTGTTATGGGTTTTTTTAACTCTTAGAGTCGCTCTATGGTCATTCTTTTAGTGTCTTGAGTATTCTTTGTTATTATAGACTTATGTTGAGTATCGCTCATTCTTATCAAATTTAGAGATAAAGTAGTATTTCTAGTTGTTAGTAGGTGGACTGTTAAAGGTAGATATTTATTTTGGTTAATTGACAAATTCATTGTCATTTGAATTGCTATCAGGATATTTGGTTGCTGATTTGAGACAGGAAAATTTTTGGATAGTCCAAAAACAGGGGAAACTCTATCCGATTTCCTGTAAAATACCAATGAGGCTTACTTGGGGGCACTTGCTCCTGAGCACTGGTCACGATCCTAAATTGGGTCGTGAAAAAGTTGGTATCAGACCTTAGGCTTTAAGTCCCGAGTCATGGAGCAATGTTTAGTAGAGTCTTGTTCATGGGTATGTAGGCGCCCATACTTATGATCTTGAGGCTACTGAGCATCTAGGAATGTTTTCCATTCTTTCATTCTTTGATCGTGCGTTGACATAACTCGAGATTGACTTTGGAGTATTTCTTTCGTAGATGGATAGGACACGCACACCCTCATCTGTTGGACGAGGTGCTAGACGTGGTACTACCCGAGGTGGCGGTCAAGTTGGGGTTTATCAAACTACTAGACAGACTGCTCCTCAACCTGAAGTTGGGAACATGGGTCAACCCCAAGCTGCTATGCCAGATCAAGTGCAAGGGCTGCGAGTTCAGGACGCTCCACCACCAGTGCTAGCTGTTGTACCTACTGTTGCCTTACCTACAAACGCAGTGGCAAGGTTATTGAATATATTAGAGGCATTAGTGCCTACTCAGGGTGGAAATTCAGCTCTTCAGGCTACTTTACAGACACAAGCACCTGCACAGATTCAGACTTTCCGAAATAAGGATGTATCCCTACAAGAGTTCCTGAAACTGAAATCACCAAAATTCACGGGTTTTGATAATTCAGCAGATCCTTAAAGTTTCTTGGATGGGATACTCAAGGCATTACATGCTATAGGATGATCTAGTGAGAGAGTCGTGTAGCTCGTAGCATACAAACTAGAGGATATGGCCAATACATGGTATGAAACTATGTTGCTAGGACGGCTAGCAGGAGAAACACTGCTGACATGGGACGAGTTCACTAATTTGTTCATGAATTATTTTCCTCCAGACAGCTTGATGAAAAAATATGTTGACTTTGAGAGATTGGTTCAGACTCCAGATATGGATGTGTCAACATATAACACCAAGTTTTGTAAGCTGGCTAGATATGCTCCATACTTAGTGCCTACCGAAGAAGCTCGAGTTTAGTGGTTCGTTGATGGATTGGTTGATCGGTTATACAACTGCAGTAGCCCTACAGATGATGACTTATCCTACTCTGATGCAGTTGACCTTTCTAGAAAAATTGAAAACAGGGGATGTGATGAGCGTGCAGCTAGTGATTTACATAAGAAGGCCAAGACATGAGGGTCTTTTAGTGGAGGTTTTAGAAAAACGAAAAGCAGGAAATCAGGGACAACAACAATAGGGTTCTTAGACAGGGACACACTTGTCTTCACAAACCACATACAGACCACATTACAGACAGGGTACTAGGGGACCACCAGCCTCTGGACATTGTAATTCTGGGCAGATATATGCCACTACTCCAGTCTTCCAGACCTATGGTAGATCACATTTGGGCCAGTGTTGTGTTCTAACTGGAGAGTACTTTTGGTGTGGCTAGTTGGGACATCACTTGAGGGATTTCCCTCACCCTCCGAGGAATTTCAACCAGGCTTCTATTTAGTCAGTTGCACCTACTCAGACTACTCGTAATACTACAGGTGCTACAGGTACAGGAAATAGAGGTCAAGGTGCTGGGGACCGTGCTACTGTGACTCAAGGACAAGGGAATGTTGGTAGAGGTGAGGCGAGAGTTTTTTCATTTACTAGACAGGATGCTCAGGCCTCGAATGCTGTGGTTACAGGTATCTTTTCTATCTGTTCATTTGATGCACTAGCGTTGATTGATCTGGGATCTACTCACTTCTATGTGTCCTCGTATGTTGCTTTGAGGTTTAGTAGACAGTTTGAGCTATTGAATGATCCTTTTCTAGTTGCTACTCCTGTTGGAAAGTCTCTATTAGCTGAATACGTGTATCATGCTTGTCAGATTCGGGTTGAGGGTAGAGATACTCTAGCTGACCTTATTGTACTAGATATGATTGACTTTGACATGCTGATGGGAATGGATTGGTTATCTTTTTTCTATGCTATCGTCGATTGTCATGCAAAGATAGTTAAGTTTGAGATACCAAATGAACCTAGCTTTGTCCTAAAATGGAGTCAGGTTCCAGAAAAATGCAAAGTTTCAGTGGAGGGAGGAATGTGAGCAGAGCTTTCACAAACTCAAAACGTGTCTGACAATTGCACCAATATTAGCCTTACCATCAGGTTTTGGAGGATTTACAGTATTATGTGACGCCTCGAGGGTGGGATTAGGATGTGTTCTCACGCAAAATGGTCGTGTTATAGCTTATGCTTCGAGACAATTGAAAAGCATTAGAAAAACTATCATACACGTGATTTGGAGATAGCTGCAGTGGTATTTGATCTAAAAATTTGGAGGCATTATCTATACGGCGAAACTTGTGAGATTTATACTGACCATAAAATTCTGAAGTATATCTTTCAGCAGAGAGATCTCAATCTTCGGCAGCGTCGTTGTATGGAACTACTCAAAGACTATGATTGTTCTATTTTGTATCATCCTGGAAAAGCCAATGTGGTGGCTGATGCATTGAGTAAAAAATCTATGGGAAGTTTGGAACATATAGCCCCTGCAAAGAGACTTTTGGCCAAAGATATTCAGAGACTAGAAGATGCAGGTATCAGATTTAGTGTTGGAAATTCAGAGACATTGTTGGCTTGTGCTCGGGCTAAGTCTTCATTAGTTGAGCGCATTAAGGCCACCCAATATGAGGATGAATGATTATGCAAATACAGAGATGAGGCCTTAGCTGGTAAAAGCATAGATATGATTGTTGAAAGTGATGGTATGCTTCGAATGGGGAACAGACTATGTGTAGCAGACGTAGATGGGTTGAGACATTCTATTCTTGAAGAAGCCCAAAACTCTAAATACACCATACATCCTGGATCCACAAAAATGTACCATGACCTGAAGCAATTTTATTGGTGGGAAGGTATGAAGAAAGATGTTGCTAACTTTGTTTCTAGTTTTTTGACTTGTCAGCAGGTCAAGGCTGAGCATCAGTGACCCGCAGGGCTGTTACAACAAATTGACATTCCAGAGTGAAAATGGGAAAGAATTACTATAGATTTTTTCACCATGCTACCATGAACTCTTAGAGGTTATGATTCAGTATGGGCAATTGTATATCGACTGACAAAATCAGCACACTTTTTGCCAGTGAAGACTACATATGGTGGAGTGAGTTATGCACAGATATTTTTTAAGGAAATTGTCCGACTTCAGGGAGTTCCAGTATCCATCATCTCTGATAGAGGATCAGAATTCACTTCACGATTTTGGAAATCTTTTCAAGAAGCATTGGGTACACGACTAGATCTTAGCACTGCATTTCATCTACAGACAGACGGGCAGTCAGAATGTTCTATACAGATCTTGGAGGATATGTTGAGAGCTTGCATTCTTGAGTTTGGAGGTAGCTGGGACGCTTATCTACCTTTAGCTGAATTTTCTTACAACAATAGCTTCCAGTCCAGTATTCAAATGGCACCGTACGAAGCATTGTATGGTAGAAGATGTCGTTCTCCTATCGGATGGTTTGAAGCTGGTGAGACTAACTTATTGGGACCTGACTTAGTACAAGAAGCTATGGACAAAGTCCAATTGATCAGACAGAGATTGCTTACAGCTCAAAGCAGACAAAAGTCTTATGCTGATAAGAGAAGAAGAGATTTAGTGTTCACAATTGGAGACAAGGTGTTCCTATGAGTCTCCCCTATGAAAGGTGTGATGCGGTTTGGAAAAAGAGGCAAGTTGAGCCCCAGGTTTATAGGACCGTATGAGATACTAGACCGAGTGGGGGTTGTGGCTTATCGTTTGGCACTTCCTCCTGAGTTTTCCTTTATTCATCCAGTGTTTCATGTATCAATGCTAAGAAAATGTAAATCAGACTCATCTCAGGTGCTTGAAGCTCCAACTATACTACAAGTTGTCTTACGAGGAGGAGTCGATGGAAATTGTTGATAGACAAGTAAGAAAGCTACGATCAAAAGAAATTGTGTTTGTAAAAGTCTTATGGCGAAATCATACAGTTGAAGAAGCTACTTGGGAAATAGAAGATACTATGCGAGTCAAGTACCCCCATTTGTTTCAGTCTACAGGTACGTACTTGAGTTAAATTCAGAGACCGAATTTCATAAGGTGAGGAGGATGTAATACCCTATATTTTTATTTGGGTGTATTGGTCGTTAGCATCATAATAATTATTATTATTATTATTATTATTATTATTATTATAAGTAAGAAACTACTAAAAAAACAACAATGAAACTAAATAAATAAAACAAAACAAAAAAAGAATAGAATGCAAGTGGGATTAGCCCATTAACGTGACATAAGTCACAAAGGTAAGGATAAAAGGAAAAAAAGAAAGAACAAACATCTGCCAAATTGAAGGGATTAGGGCAAGGGAAAAACACAGACAGAAACAATGAGTTTCAGAAGAGAAAAAAGAAAAAAGAAAAATACCTAGAAGGAAAGGAAGAAAGCATTGAACAGGAAAAACAAAAGAAAGAGAGTCTCAGGTGTTTCCTCAGCGCCGTAGATCGTGTTTCATCTAATCTTTGGCATACAGTTCCTTGGGTTTCAGCAATACACTCGAGGTAGTTACATGTATTTCTTTCTCTTTTAAGACTATGTAATTTTATATACTTGATCCTTGTAGGGCTGAGTAGATATAATTTTGAAGTTGGATTAAAAATTCGAAAGATATAGTTAAGGAAATTGGGAGAAATTCATGAGACTTTTTCATGAATTAACTGGATAAATTATATGAATAGGTTGGAGTTAATAGGTTAGCAATTACTCATATGTGGGTAAGTATAATTCGGCGAATTAAGAGTCAAACATGAAACCTCGAGGGTTGGGTATTCTAAATTAGCCATGATTTAGCGTAAACAAAATAATTAACATGAGATCGATATTATATAATTATAGATTGATTGGAGGAATTTGTACGAATTGCTCGAGGTGAAACATTTGGTATTTCTGCACGAGTACTGTGAGTAATAATATTACCGCAATTTGTGTTTTCATAACTTGCATGATTTATACATGATTTTTAATATGAATATGTTACCTATTATTTTGAGTTGCATGTGGAACAAGTCTTTTACTCGATATGATACCGAAATAGTTATTTGAGATGATTACCGTGGTTTTAAATATATTCGTTGTCACTAGATCTGTTTTACCGTTACTTGAATTTACTGTTATCGAAATGAAATTATATGATTTGATAAGAACCGAAATGCCCTATATTATTTTAAAATATTTTCTACGAGTATATACGGATTACAGAGACAAGTATAAATGAGAGTAGACATTGAAGGATCCCGTAGCTAACGGCGGGTTCGTTAGACCTGGTGCACCTTGTAATTATAGATTACCGTTAGAACCCTTGCTAGTTGGAAGGTAGAACTAGCATACCGCTACTGATTTCCCTCGAGTAGGAACTACCGTTATATTTGACTTCTTGCGAAGAAGTCCACATTTATTCTGATTACATGATCCGTTCATTGAAACCTCCCAAATGTGAATATTGATATTATACAGTGGTTACCGAGTTTACTACGGAATTGTTAATTGTATTATATACTACAAGAAAAGTATGATGAGACTGAAAATTATTTATTATTTCTGAAAGGGCATTTTTATGTTATTTTCTGTTTGTGGTACTAGCATGTTTTCTGACTTGTCCCCAATAAAAAAGGTTGTGGTTAAGTGTTATTACTCACTAAGGTAGCGACTCGTTCGCCGCTAAATTTTTTTACAGAGACAACAGTTGACGCGGGGGAGGATTTTGTTAATTAGACCGTGCAGGTTGATAGTTCTTGGTGCGCCTTGCACTTATTCGCGTGGGCGGAGATTTTATCAATTGTTATGGGTTTTTTTTTAATTTTAGAGTCGCTCCATGGTCATTCTTTTAGTGTCTTGAGTATTCTTTGTTATTATAGACTTATGTTGAGTATCGCTCATTCTTATCAAAGTTGGAGATAAAGTAATATTTCTAGTTGTTAGTAGGTGGACTGTTAAAGGTAGATATTTATTTTGGTTAATTGACAATGTCATTGTCATTTGAATTGCTATTAGGATATTTGGTTGTTGATTTGAGACAGGAAATTTTTTGGATAGTCCAAAAACAGGGGAAAATCTGTCCGATTTTCTGTAAAATACCGATGAGGCTTACTTGGGGGCACTTGCTCCTGAGCGCCGGTCACGATCCTAAATTGGGTCGTGACATTTGGTATGCGTTAAGATAAATCTATTGGCACACTAATGAGTCCTTCAACAAGTCTTGACAAAGATGAAGAAGGAAATCTTGTTGATGAAACTAAGTATCGTGGAATGATTGGCTCATTTCTTTATTTAACTGCTAGTCGACCAGTTATTATGTTTAGTGTTTGTAAATGTGCCAAGTTTCAGTCAGCTCCTAAAGAATCACATCTGACTGCAGTAAAGAGAATTATTTGATATCTCATTGGAGATGTCTCTCACGGATTATGGTATCCATGCTCTAATAATTTTAAACTAGAAGGTTTTTCAGATGCTGATCTTGCAGGTGATAAGGAAGACAGAAAAAGCACCAGCAGAACATGTCAATTACTTGAAAAAGCACTGATATCTTGGAATAGTAAAAGGCAAGGCTCAGTTGCACTATCCACAAGTGAGGCTGAGTATATCGGCATTGGACTATATTGTGCTTAATTACTATGGATGTCTCATCAATTGGGTGACTATGAACTATTCTTTAAACCCATTCCAATTTTCTGTGATAACTCTAGTGATATATGTCTCTCAAAAAATCATGTGCATCATTCTAGGGCAAAGCATATAGACATCAAGCATCATTTCATTAGAGATTATGTTCTTAAGGGAAATATAGAATTATCTTTTGTTGGAACTACTGATCAATTAGCAGATATTTTGACTAAGCCTTTACTTGAGGAAAATATTTTTTTTTAAGAGAATTACTTGCTATTATTTCAATTGATCATTAATATTAGTACCTATATGATATTTTTATATTTTATATGCCTAATGTTTAAACTTTGTCTTTTCCTAATCATTAATTGCGCCTCCAAATTCCCTCTCTTTTCCTCTCTTTTCACATCAGTTGAAGAAGGAAACCCAATCATCACTCCTGTTCAACTGACACCCTTTCATTTCTTGTACCCAACCGTCAGAAACCCCTTCTTTTAATCTCGAAAACCCTCTTTCAATCTCCATCATTCCCATCACCTAGAAACCCTCTCTGAAACTCTCTTCAACCAAGTTTCTTCCATGGATAAATACTCTAAAAATCCCTCAGCCTCCACCAGGAAAAGTACTCGCTCCAAAGCAAAACCCCCTTCCCAGCCTCCAGAACAAGTAGACCTAGGGTCCGACCATTCATAAGGTTTTGCATCCTCTTAGGTGGAACTCTCAGATCATTCTCATACTTTAGATGAAAAATCCCTAGGAAAAATACCTTTGGAAGAACCTCCCGAATCCTTTACTCCAAAGAAATCGAAAATAGATCCCTCTAGTTCTTTAGAGTCTGACCTAAATTTTTGGGATTCTCCAAACATGGATTTTTTCATTGCTCTGACAGACAAGCCAATCGCTCATGGAAGAGTAGTCAACCTTGATGACATGGAAGCCCTAAACTGTAAGGTAAGAGATCTGTTTGCTTATCAAGGCTGGTCAAAATTCTTTTTTGTTCCCCTCCTAAAGTCTATGAACCCCTAGTAAGAATTTTTTATGCCAATCTTCACTCTAGTAAGTCTGACAAGTTGGCATCCTTAGTGTTAGGAAAGCGCATTGTTCTTGATTGTGCCATGTTTGACTCAATTTCCCAGTGTAAGTGTTCTGGTTTTCCCATGCTTTTCAAAAATTCTTGGCTTGATGATTTTTAAATCACCTTTGATCAAGCAAAATGTTGTATTGCTGAGTGTTCATATGAATCCCTCCCAAACCAGTTAGGTCCAAGTGATGTTAACTTTGAAAGTCGTGTTCTAGCCCACATTTTTGCAACTACTATGCTCCCGCGTATTGGCTCTTTCTCCACCTTCTCTCAAAGAGATACCTTTCTTGTCTATTGCCTTGTGATAAAACTCAAGATCAAGTTGTCCTCCTGGGTCATAAATTTTATAATTGAAAGTGTTGATGATACCACTAGTTTTTCCTATGGCATGGCAATCACTCACATTATGGAAGCTCGTTATATTTCTATCTCTGAATATCCCTTCGTCTCTATTTCAAAATCTTACAATTCTAGGGCGTTTGCTAGTATGGGATATGTGTGTGTGAAGGGCCTCTGGGTTAAGAAACAGGAAGGTGAGTTCAAGCAAGTTCAACTTGATCCAAAGACCAAATCCTCTGTTTCCCATCACAGTCCTAGTAATCCTGACCTTGCTGAGAAACTGATTACCATTGACAATCAGCTATCCACCATCAAAGATCTTCTTGCTTCTACTCAGTCCATTGTTGGGGAAATTCATGTAATCTCCAAAGAGATAGGGTATGATGTTTCAAAGATAAGAGTTGCAATTCTCAGAGTTAGGGAAAACGTAGTCAAGGCATTCAAGGAGGTACACGGTAGGCTTGATGGAGTGACTGTCTCAGCCAATGCTAGATTTGATCAACTGAGGGAGGTGATTTGCAACACTCTTACTTATTCTTGCGTCGTTAGTGTTGAAGTTTTAGACAATTTCTTTGTTGTGCTGTTTTGGACTGGATAACCAGTCGTTGGATGTTTTTTCCCTTTGTTTTGCTATAACTCTACATGCATACCATGCCTCTTATGCTACAAATCCTGCTTTAGTATCTGGTATTCTGTTGTTTTATTCCCCCTTTGCTGATGTCAAAAAGGGGGAGAGGGAATATATATGTCCGTGCAAGTACATCCATTACAGGGGGAGTCGACTATAGTACTACAGGAGATGTCGACTAAAAAAAGTAGTCCCAATGGCACCTCTTGAGGGGGATTCATAGATCCTACAGAAGAAGTCGACTAAAGGAAGTAGTACCAACGACACCTATTAAGGGAGGGTCAATTGCATTCATTGAGAGGGAGTAAAATACAGGGAAGTTAACTGATGTTCACATATATTATTTTTTGTCATCATCAAAAAGGGGGAGGTTGTTAGGTTTAAGTTTTAATGATGAAAAATAATATAATTGCTTTGGTGTAGAAACTCAAGGAAATCAACCAAGATCGAAGTGCATAAAGAGAAACAATCAAAGTTGAAGGAATAAATCAATCAAAGATTGATTGAAGCATTCAAAAAGAAAAAGAAGCACTGAAGATCCGGCAAGAAAATCAATCCGAGATTGATTGAAGCTGAAAAGAAGCATTGAAGATCCGGCAAGATAATCAATCAGTAGCTAATACTGAAAGGGCCAAGAATTAAAGAGCAAATCCAGCGCTATCAAGAAATATAGATGGAAAGCTGTCAAAGTCCACTCATCAAGGAAGAGCAGCGACAATTAACCTTATTCTTGGAAAGAATCAATTTCTTTCCAAGGATCAAATCTCTTAGGTTGACAAATCTCTTCAGTAATGGCCTCCTTCAAAGTACTTATACGCAACCTTAAGTCTTAGAGAAACATATTTGATCAAACCAAATACTCTCTCTTTGTTCTACTGCAAACAAACATTGTAGCTCTACTAGATCTGTTGTGTAACAAGTTAGAGAAGAAAGAGAGAAAAATATTTGTGAGGCATTGTATCAAGAAAAGACGAGTGGCATAGAAACTGAGTTATTGGTGTAAACCAAACCATTCACTTTGTACTCAAGAAACTCATTCACTAAAAGAGAACTCCCTTTCAACCCAAGGTGGTTGGACTAGGATTCACATTGAATCCGAACCAGTATAAAAACTCCAGTGTCTTTAATTCCTGCACTTCACTTCTGCATTTCAAATTCTGCACTTCTTATTATCTCGCTATTACATCTAGTCGACTAATTGAAAAACTAGTCAACTTATAATAATTATTTTTAAAAATAAGCAATTCACCCCCTCCCCCCTTTTTTGTACTTTCACTAGTGGTAGTGAATATACCACACTCACCTCTAAGAAGAGGCTTGAGATGAAATAAGAAAATAATTTTATTATTATCGCATGAATGGTCATTGATAACATACATATTGTGATTATGCCCAAAATATTATGGCAATATTATTATTACAGAGCAAAAGAAATGGAAATAATATATCTTGCCTATAATAATTTTGACCATGATCATAATGGTCTAACTTTCTCCTTGAAAGAGATATTCACCATATGGATGTTGATAAATATGTGATAGTACAAAATTAATTGAGAGTTGTAGAAGAGCCAATTATACTATTTTGGAAAAATAAAATTGATTACCAATAAGGTAATATGTCGTAGTAAATCTTAAAGAAACTTATTTAGTTTCTACAGTTTTCGCGAAAGCGGTTGGTTATATTGAGAATATAAATAAAGGAAATATTTAATATTTTATATTACTACAACTTGTGGCGGGGTAATATGTATGTGAAGTTACCCGCTTTATTCTCCAATTTGTACAACACAAATAAAAAATACGGTAAAATTACATGACACAGTAAACTGGATGTTTATTGATATAAAATCTATGTCATAATAAACTAGGAGTTTAATTAATAATTGCACATGTCATGATGTAAACCTGAAGTTTACTGATCAGACAATTTTATCAAGCATGACCTGTTGAGCAATCTTGATTTAAGTATGATGTGCAAAATAAACGAGAATTAACATGGGTAAGTGTTGAAGAAGATTTTTTATGAATTCTCTTGTTTTGTTTGTTCTCGCGATTATTATACCAACTAAAATTGGGATTGAATCTCATGAATGCTGGAAATATCAAAGGTGGATATGGGCTCATTCACCTGCTATATATACCATATAAGATACATGTATGAGATAGTTACATGTGTGATTATTATTAACCTGCAACCTGGTGTTTGCGAGGTAACTGCTCAATAATTTAATTTAGAGCATAATTTTCAGATTTTCTGTTCAAGATAGTTCATCATGATAAGTTGGTTTACATCACTATTGGTTTACCAAAATTATTTATTGAGTGCCTCCACTTAATAGCTAAACTATTGCTTATGAGAACGAAGTTATCTATATCAGTTTGATATACGTTATATACGAAAGTATATTACATTCTCCTCTCACAAGTAGTTTAGGGCCAGGAACCAAATAATTCCATCTTATTATTATTGATGTGCGGTGTATATTTTGATTAACACCATAATGCACAAAGATGGGTTCTCAAATTTGAGGAAGAAAGTTAGTTTTTCTATCAGGAGGGGGAGACAAGATAAACAATTGAGAAAAAATTGTGTGAAATGAATTATCATTTCTACATCTAGATCCTCGAATAAGATAATATGAACTTGAAGTTCATAAAAAGATAATTCATCTGCAATATATTACAAAGCATGGCAGACGCATTTGCTGACCCAAAGAAAGTAACTATTTTCTCACTGCAAATGCTCTTACTAGAATAAGTCCTAGAAGGACAAAGTCTATGGTAAACTTAAATCGTATAGACAAATCGATTTCAAATAAAATTTTAATAAAAGATGAGCAAACGGTCAAAATGATCATAATAAGGGGGCAAGTGATCTAGAAGATCATATGACATAACATTTCATAAAATCTCACGTGAGTTTCAGGTACCTGAAAATATGAATGAAGAGATCTCTATGTTATGTCTTTATGAAAAAAATATTGAAACTGATATAAAATGATCGTTGGCATCATCTATGATAGCGCTAAGTATAGATGAGGATCTTAAGTCTGTCGAATACAGACACAAAAACCAAATGCAAGAGTTACAATTCAAACAGAATTGGTTTCATAAGAAAGACATATAGTTTTGGACCTGCAGTTCAAACACTTGAAAGTATAAAGTCAATGGTGTGTGCAATCACCTTATCTATCTTATATGTCTAGCATGACATAAAAACTTGATATGCATCTAAAGTCTATTTATATGGCTTATATGATTTAACTCATATGACAATTCCTAAAGAATTTAAATTGCTTAAAGCATATATAATTCTTGGTCCTGAAGTACCACATCCTAGTGCACATATTATCTTGCTATACTTATAAGCATGATAATGTGATAGAGAAATTTCTTTTCCTCTATGGAGATACTGAAAAGTCTATTCCACGACATTATACGAAGTCATTATATATATACAAGAATAATGATTTCAAGGTGCGACATATTTATTCAAGTGATAATATGGCTGGTTTGTTCACTGAATCTTTACTGATGTCAACCTTGAAGAAGCTAGTGTACAAGATTGAGTTGCGAAGGCTCAAGGATGTGAATTGATGCTCTCATCGAGGGAAGTTAATACGCCTTGTACTCTTATTTCCTTACAAGATTTTGTGTCACTTGAGTTTTCCTTGCAAGATTTTTACCGAGGCAACCAAAAGGCAAATTTCTAAACATGTGTACTCTTTTTCCTTTTCTAGATTTTTTTCCACTGAGTTTTATTTTGGTTAAGATTTTAACGAGGCACATTATCTATTGAATATACATTCAAGGGAGGGTGTTATAAATAATATTTTATTTTGAATGACTATATTTTAGAGAGATCTTAGGGATTTTACTTGATGGTTAAGTCATTCTTTCCCTATAAATAGAGTGGTCATATTCCATTGCAATTCATCCCAAAATCAATAAGAATTTTTTCTCTCTACTTTTCTCTGCAATACTTTTCTTCTTATTTTATTGTATTATAACAAAAAGTGCTTATTTCAAAAATGTTCTCTCTAGACTTCTTTAGTAGAAATGGCGTGGGATAGCCACTTTTTAACATGATATTTAGTTTTTATCCAGTATTTTCAATGCTGAGCAAAAATAGCTACTACTCTATTAAAATTAATACGAAAAGTTATTTTTATCCTTTCTTCATGAGTGCTGTGTAAATATTAAGGATATCGTGTCCTTAGCGTTTATACTGCACACATGAAGTTAAGGACGCCATGTCCTTAACATTTACACTGCACATATGAAATTAAGGACATCATATCCTAAAGTTTAACAACGGAAGGTGCAAATACAGGACACTCTGTCCTCAGCATTCATGAAGTTAAGGACACCATGTCCTTAATATTTACACAACATTCATAAAGTTAAGGACACTATGTCCTTAACATTTACACTGCACATATGAAGTTAAGGACACCATGTCCTTAACAATACACTGCATATATGAAGTTAAGGACATGAGGTCCTAAAGTTTAACAACAGAAGGTGCAAATACAAGTTAAAGACATTATGTCCTGCACACATGAAGGTAACGACGTCATGTCATTAACATTTACACTACACATATGAAGTTAAGGGCACGATGTCCTAAAGTTTAACAATGGAAGGTGCAAATACAGGGCACTTTGTCCTTAATATTTACACAGCATTCGTGAAGTTAAGGACACCACGTCCTTAATATTTACACAGCACCCATGTCTAGCACAGGGCTATTTTTGTTCGGATGGGTAAAAATTTATTAAGCACTGGCTAAAGAGTAAAGACATATCCAATTAGTGGCTAACTGTGCACTCAGTTGATAATTGGATAAGCCCATATGGAACCCAATCATCTGCAATCAAATTGGGCCTCGATGCATTTATGGGTGGAGGGCCTGGGATTCTTTTTCGCGAATACGTGTTGAAACTTCAAAGAAAATTTTACAGAACGTTAATTTGTTGATTTGTTTGGCGTCCTATAACAACACATAATAGGAATTGATAATTTTTTAGCCTTACATTAGGTTTAGCAAAAATAGCCCCAAATAATTGGCATTATATAGCCAAATATAAAAAAACTACTCTCTTATATATTCTCTTTAAAAAAAAACTACTCGCTTTTTTTGGCTTCACTCTCCCTTTCTCTCCTTGTATTTCTTATTCTATCTCTTTCTTTCGCTCTCATAGTTTAGAAAAAATTCTTGCAAATTATGCGAAAATATCAATGGGATGAAAAGGTAAGGTTGATCTCACGTCAGAGAAAATCAGAAGCAAAAGCTAAGACAGAAAAAATATATCTCAACTTTATTTTTCTTCTCTCTTCTCTTTTTTGGTTGGATTGAACGAGTGGGTGTGATTGAAATTGGTTGCAAAATACCTAAACGAGGCTATATAAAAAAGTTGAGTGAGATTAGAAGTGAATTAGACTGGTTTCAGGTAAAAAATCAAACCTAAAAATCCAACTGCGACAAGTGTATATCACATTGTATATCGTGTACATCAGTGTATATCCAGATAGGTTTTTAAGGACATTTGTGTATATCAGTTTGTATATCATATATACAACACATTTTTTTTATGGACTCATGTGTATATCACATTGTATATCATATATAAAACACAATTTTTCATGAATATACACAGCTACACATGATATACATGGGATATCGCTGATGTACATAGAGATATACACGGGATACAATAGGGGATACACGTGTGGAGCCGTCTTGAACTTGAGTTTTCAATCTAAAATGTGTTATACAAAAATAAATTTTAATATATTTTGTCGATATACACATTATTAATATGCTATACATGATGATATACAAATAATATTTCTAATTCTCCTTTTGTATATCAATATATCTCAACAAATATATTAGCGTATATACAAAGAAAAAAAAATTATCTTTTATTTTTATTTTGATATACAAAAAAAAATTATATACATTTTGATATACACTAAGAATAAAATAAACTTGTAATATATATTTGGTATACACAATATTTGATGTGTTATACACTGTGATATATAAATAATACAATTAATTTCATAATGATATAGAGATAAGAATAATTTTTAAGTAATTGTATTTATCATTTTATATTTTAGATAATAAATAAGGAAAATAAAGTTGTGATATACATTTTGATATACATATTATTGTTGTGATATATATTTGTGGGCTATTTAGTATCAATATCTATAACTAGGCTATTTTCTACCAATTGTATGAGTACATTGTGACACCATGCCAAAACCTCTTTGTTTATTTTTTAAAAACATGCTAAAAGGGTATAAACAGTTTTTATTTTTGAAATAAATCAAAACTGATGCTATTTATGTGAATAGTCTTAAATAAAGGAGCAACCGTTAAAAATCTCATATTTTGTCAGTTGTCTTTTAGACCTCGATCTAAAGATCCTTTTTTTGAGCAAACTGAAAAAACTTATGAGAAAATGTTAGACCACAATCTAAAATTTTGGTAAATTATGAAACGATAAACCATATCCTAATTATTTTATGAGCAAATTAAAAATTATATGAGGAAACATTAGATCTGAATCTATCTTTGTCGGGAAAAGGTAATTCCAAGGGACAATATTGGCCCAATATTTGAACAGAGCCAAAATCTAAACAATCTATTTATATCTATATTTATATTTATATTAAAAGTCCGAACGTCTTTAGCGAAATATTATTCGTCTTTTTTACTCTTTTAAAATAGAGTTTATATTGTACAAAGTAGTCATTTAATTATAACCTAATATTTAGCACTTTAAATCAACCAAAATTTTATTTAACATATTTTTCTTTATTTGAACTATGTAAAAAGTACTAATATTTAAAGCTTAAAAATCAATTAATTAAGATTTTACCTTTTATATTAACCATAAAATCATAAATAATCACGTTGAAAAGGAAAACTATTTTTTTATTTGATCACCACTAAACTTGTATTTAAGTAATATATTTTAATGATCAAAACACTCTTTTCACTCAAGTCCGATAGGTTTGGTTAGTTGTGGTTTCTTTTCTACTTTGTTTTGTCTTTTGTTTTGGTTGTGATTGTAATCTTTCTTTTCGCTTGCTTTTTTTATTTGTTTTGTTAGTAATTTTAGTGTCATAATCCTATGTAACTATAATATAATTGATGAAAAATCCAAATTTATTACTTTTGAATTACATAACTGAGTATTGTTTTTGATTGATTTTTTTTGTGGTTACATTGTATTGAATTATTTTCTTTATTAAGTCTTTCAAGTTCTGCATTTGACGGAAATTATTAATTATAACTCAAGAGTTTCTTGATTGGAGGGTTTCTAAGTATTCCTTTGTGCCATGAATGTGAAATCCGACAAGGTTTAATTTAATGTAAAAGAGTATTACATATAAATTGAGGTATCAATTTCATCTAATGAACATAGATATTATTAATTAGTTCAGTCTTCCAGTATGCTCGAGTGTTCTTTACGAACAGTTCAATCACATAGTGCTCTCTTTTGTTTGCTAATTACAATAACTTACTTTGTTCCATGATGTTTGGGCAAAGAGTCTGAGCCGGCTCGGGGCACTAACACCGAATTAGGATAGAAAAACTCTCATTTTCGCTATTTCACTCTAAATATAAATATAGAAAACACACACATTTACCTACATAATTCTAAAAGTTACACTCTCTTTGGCCGTTTGAAGAACTTTTAGAAGGCTACAACAGTTAACAAATTCGAAAATTTATTTTCGATTCCCACTTCTTTTTTCCACTGCTTTGTCTTTAAATTTATATCGTCATATTTCATAATGGCTAAAACTATACTCATTATTACTGTTGACATTTGGAAGAGAAATCAATTCAACATCTAACAATTAGATGCGTTGTGTATACTTTTCAAACTATTTATATGCGTTGTGTATACTTTTCAAATTCTAGACTTGGAAGCTTCAAAGTAAAAGGATAGACCATTTCTCATTTGGGCCCTTAATTTTGTTCTCTCTCTTTTACAACTTAAACTGATTAACCAAATTAGTGTTGCTTCCTTACGTTCATGTATTTTGCATGTTAATTTCCATTCCAATTAGCTGGTACACGTGCGGCGCGCATACTCTAAACGAGGACATTAAAAGATGACATTTGCGCTAACCAACTGAGTACATGCTATCAATTTTGGTATATAGGAAAATGAACACTCAGATTTATTTGAACATGTCAGAGACACAAATACGCAACATGGGTAGTTTCAGATATGAAGTACGTAATACCATCCATTTCGTGAAGGTTACTTCCAAATTGTCAGGCGTTAAATACACGGACGCCTATATATCATTCTTGCTATAATTATTATGACAATATTCCACTTGATTTTTGACTACTAGAAAATGTCCCAATCCCTTGATGCCTTTTTGTCCTCCATTTGATGATTTCATATGGGTTAGTTTATATTTTAATTTTCTCGTAGTATATGTTTTTTTTTATACCAATCTATATATATATATATATATATATATATATATATATATATATATATAAAAGAGGGAAAAAAGAAGATAATGTGGCACCTCTTAGAAACTAGGATTATTACTTATCTCTTTTCTTACATTTCCCCCCTTTTCACGTCACTTTTGAAAGCCCTCATCTTAAGTGGGCGTTTGGACATAAGTAATGTAAAATTTCAAAAAAAGTGAAACAAAATTTCAAGTGAAAATGGTATTTGGAAATTAGAGTTGTGTTTGAACATGAATATAATTTTGGGTTATTTTAGAATTTTGTGATTGATATGAATGAAAATTTTGAAAAATAATTTTTTAGATATTTTCAAATTTTCGAAGAATTTCAAAATTCATTTTCAAGTGAAAATTGAAAATTTTATGGCAAAATTAGGGGTGGCAAATGGGCGGGTTGGGCTGAATTTGGGTGGGTCAAAATGTGTTAGGTCAATAAATGGGTCATTGTCCAACCTAACTCAAAGTGTACTTGGGTCAAAATAGGTTAAATAATGAGTCATAGCCCAAACGGGCTCTAAATACGCATGCCTCTATCCTTTTCGTAAAAAATTGCACGGAGCACCCTATTTGGTCGCACTCATTTAACCTATACCCATTTTTTTAAAAACTTTTAACTTGTACCCACTTTTTAAATAACTTCATCCCTCTTTCTCCTCCTCCTTCTTCTTCTTCTTCTTCTTCTTCTTCTTCTTCTTCTTCTTCTTCTTCTTCTTCTTCTTCTTCTTCTTCTTCTTCTTCTTCTTTCTTCTGCTGTTGTTGGTGCTGCTATGGAACTTCAGTTCATGGGATGATTGCCATAAATATGTTTATCAGAGCTGAAGTTCGCCAGTTACAAAACAAAAACTTCAGCTCTAGAGCTGAAGTTCGCCAGTTACAAAAATAAAAACTTCAGCAATTACAAACAAAAGCTTTGCGTTAAGACGTGCACAAGTTAAACAAAAACTCAGCTCTAGAGCTGAAGTTTGCCAGTTAAAAAAATAAAAACTTCAGCTCTAGAGCTGAAGTTTGCCAGTTACAAAACAAAAACTTCAGCAATCACAAACAAAAGCTTTGCGTTAAGACGTGCACAAGTTAAACAAAAACTTCAGCAAATAGAAAACAAAACTTCAGCTACTATGCTTAAGTTCAGCATACTTGCTACTTCAGGCGCGTCTACTAGAATGCTGAAGTTTTGCATGGTTGCTTTTGCTACTTCAGCCCTGTATACTGAAGTTATGTGAAAAAACGGATACACTTACAATTTTTTTACAAAACGGACACAAACTAAAATGAGACACAAAAAGCGAGTATAAATACAAATGTCTCCTCCTTTTTCCATCCTTCTTTCCACGGCACATAATAGGTCCATTGGTAACGTTGCTTCTCTTCTTCTTCTTTCTCTCACTTGCTAGAGGTAATTTTCTCTCTCTCTTCGTTTCTTTCTCCCAATTGTCCAAAGTAAATTCCTTCATTTTGGTTGTGAGATTAATCAATTCTTTTTCATGTTTTATTGATGTTTAATCTGGTTGGTCAATTATTAGTTGGAAGTTGGAACTGTGAACTCTTCGTTGCAAATTACTTCTAACATGGTAATTGATATGAACCTTACCACTGATGAACTTATCTTATATTAGGCATTTTGGAGTTATCAGAGTAAATACGAAATCGATTGCAGGAACTGATTGAATGCTACGAAATCTGGCTATTAGCAGAGAGAGAAGAAGACATCAATGTTTCTTCATTTCGTACCGGGTGACAGCTGAGGGTTAGTGATGATAGGCTATAATTATGTATTTTAGTCGCTTATTACACTTTAATTGAGTTTGAGTTTTAATCGCTAGTATTTTACACTAATTGTGTGTTTTATGCCTTGTTGGAGTGATTCTGAGCTATGTAGATATTATGGAATGAATTTAAGTGATTTGGAGCTTTGAAGTCTGAGTAAAAACCCAAGGAATAAAGCTGAGATTGTGTTCAGGGATCAACGGATGATAGTTAAGAACGAACGAAGAATCGAGTATGCATATTGCGCACTGTCTAGTAAAATACACATAACTTTTTGCTCAGAATTCTATTTGGGATCCACAATATATGGTTGGAAAGCTAATGCAAAGGGATACAACTTTCATGTTTTACGTTTTTCCAAATTCCAAACATAACAGGGCTAAAAGTGCGCGCAAGTGTGCGGCCGCGCACTGACCGCGCAAATGGGGCAAAATACTGGCTAAAGTGCGTAGTTGATGCACGGTCAATGCGCGGCAGTGTACGTCCTGTCCGGAAAAAATTTATTTTTTTGCGTAGGAGAAGGTATAATTATTTGGGCCGACCCTACTTGGTATATACACATGAAAAAATGGTACTTTGAGCACTTTTGACACACTTTAGACCTAAGGAGGCAAGAACATACTAGAAGTAAGGTGGGGAGTTCTTCTACGAGTTTTTCACTTCCTTCTTCCTATTTCTATTATTGTTTATGAATTCTAGTATTGTAGTTTTGCATACTATTATGAATAGCTAATTTGTTATCTAGAATTTTGATAGAACATTTTGTAGGATAAATTCTTGTTATGTTTTTATATAATTGAGCCGTTGGATTTCTCTACTTGTTCAACTACATGTTTATTGTTGTTGATTGAATGGCCGTCGATTGACTATGACTATTTATTATGTGTTGCTTGAGAAAGGATACATATTTAGGTGGTTGTAAACAACGTCACTCCTAACATATGTGAGAAATCAATACAACGGGTTTAAAGGTAGGTTTAGAAATAACAAAGCCTTGACGTCGTCATAATGAGCGGTTAGATAAAGCCAACTAGCGTAGTTCGAGAGAATATATCTATTAAATTATTGTAGTTGCTCGAGAGAGAATTATGGCACCTAATGTGCTCACGGTCAATAGAGAATACATAGGCGAAATTGTAGGGAACATAGCAGGAAGGATTCCAACATTTGGGGAAATTATAGCTCTAGACCTCCTAAATTTAATCTTCAACCCTTAGTATCTTTAGTTGTTAATTTACTGCTTTAGTTTCTTAGTTAATTAGTTAGATATAAGAATCTTAATCTTTATAACTTAGAAATTTATCTTAGCTTGTCTTCTTAGCGATATTGAACAATTATGACAAAACCTTAGTTCTTTGTGGGATTCGACTCCGGACTCTTAGACCAGATTATACTTGTAGCGATCGCTTATCCTTTTTAGTACTAGAGTTGGGCGTGATCAAATTTTAGCGCCGTTGCCGAAAAATTAACGGTGTATCTGTAGGTGTACATATTGCTAGGTTTCAAGTTTGAACTTTTATTTTTATTTTTTGTATTTGATTTTATTTATTTGGTGTTACTTGTTGATTTTAAAAATATGGCATCTTAGAATTATGAGAGTTTTGATGTTGGTAATTCTACTTTTAATCCTCCTTATGCATACTGTAAAGAAAATCACCTATTGTAAAATTATCAAAATATTTTCGAGAGCGAGTTATGTGTACCAACTCAATTTTATGTGTGGAATATGTGTGATATTTGTGGTGGTCAAGATGGTCACTTTCATGGTTGTGTTTATATGTCTTATCCTCCCCCAACCCTTTACTTTGATGGTTCATCGTTTTCTTATGAAGTTAATAGGAACAAGGAACCCAGGACTGATGACCTGAATGAGATCAAGGATATGCTAAAGTACCTTGTGGATCAAAATAATGAGAAACAACTAGACATACAAAGGAAATATGTTGCTATTCACAACCTAGAGGCACAAGCGAGTAAACTAGTTGAAGCATTTAATGCTCAACAAGCCAATATTGTGGATAGTAGCCAAGAGGAGCATGCATTAGATACCAAAATTGAGGTTCTAATGGAGGAGGTCAGAGTAGAACACCAACAATCTAACCAACTAGAATTTGAGGATGCCGATGTTGAAGAAGTAATACTAGAGCCAACCATGGACGTTGAAGATACAAATTTAGTTGACTCTAGTGTGATTGGTGTCGAGGAGGTTAAAAATCTTGAAGTTCATGTATTTGAGCACATTGGACCTCATTCCAAACACTTCCCTACATTATGTTCAGATGGTGAAATGGAAATTGATCCATATGATCCAATGCAAGAGTCAAAGGACGAGGTAGATGAGCGCTATATTCTGAAATTTTCAAGGCCGTCTAGGCAAGGTGACACTCCTCGGTTGAAAGACAAAAAATGCATAAAGAATCATTTAACTTTTGGCTCGCAACAATTTGTATCGCCCCAAGAGCACGATCATAGAGCAGAATCAAACGTTGGGGTCTAATTCATAAGTTCAAAGTGGAGATAAAAAAGTAGTTCACATCGTGCCGCGACGTTAAGTCAAGAGCTTGTTGGGAGGTAACCCAGCTTTACTGCTTTCTTTTATTTTATTTTTTTGAAATTTTATTATTTTTTTAGTGTCAATTTTTGATTTTCTAGGAGTATGGAAAGCAAGTCCAGTGGAAGGATGCAACAATAAACCAGATGACTGGAACTAAGTGTGAGGTACCAGCATGAAGGACCAAGCTTGGGATAAGTCTGAGTACCTCATGAGCTGCAAGTGCTTCAGTCTTTGGCCTACCAGGGAGTTTCTTTTACCCTCTTGTATTTATGGGTGTGCATTGGGTACAATGCACAATTTTAAGTGTGGGGTGAGGAGATTGTCTGGGTGACTTTCTATGCTAGTTTAGTTGTGTTAGTTTAATTAATTAATTTTTTTTCTTGAGGGATTTAAGTATAAAAAATAAAAAGATTTTCTTTGTAGGTAGTGCAGTAATATCCCCTTGGTTTTTCTTTGTGTCGCGGTTCTGTTCCAAGGGGATTGTTTGAACCGGGTGTAACTAATTTTATTTTTTTAGGAATAGGAGTCATTGTGTTGTGTTTTGAATCGAAGCAATATCTCTTGACTTTGTTATGCCTTGAGAATAGTTAGTACTTTGGTTGTGACGCTTAGGATCAGTTTTTGACTCTTGTATAAGTATCTTAAATTGTATAAGCTTAACTTTGCTTAACTGCTTTGACTAGAGTGTCTTGATGAAACCAATCCTGAGTGAGTTATGTGTCGTGTGTGTGAGGTTCATATGTTATTTTGTGCAATGCATTTGACGTCTAGAATTTGCCCCGTGTGTTTACAAAGCGAAATAGTAGTTTTGTTCAGTCTTGGAAGTGATATAGGCATTTTTTTGTTGAGCCATATATATATTTTACCTGCCTAAATGTTATGTATTGTAGTTAACTCATTTGAGTTAGTAATCTTGTTTCTTTGGCAACCACATTATAAACCTTATCCATTTGTTTGAATTAACCATCTATTTGAACTTTCTAACCTCTCATGAACATTTGAATTGTTATGAACTGTGTAAAAGTTAAAGTGTGGGGTGGTTGGTTTGGCTTTTGAGTGGAACTAAAGAAATAAGGAGAAAGGTGCACTATTTTGAAAAAGTAAGAGCCACTTGAATATTTTTTTAAAAAAAATAAAAGGAAAAAATAGTTGTATTGTTGTGACAAAAATATTCCTTGATAAGTGGTAATTTTTTATGTAATTGTGCTTAAAGAAGTATGGGGTAATATACATTGATGTGAAGGTGGAGTTTGGTTTGATATAAGTATGGGATTTGAATGTTAAAGTATTTGTATTAAAGTGCTTAGGGAGGTGTAGTCACTCTTATATCTAAATGTATCATACCCGTCCCGTAGGCTACGTTACAACCAAATAACGTCCTACATGATCCTAGACTGAATAAGCTCGATTAGTAGAATAGTACACTATGGGCAAGCCTGTGGTGCATCTTTTGTGGCATATGAATGTTATTTCTAAGAGTGATTGAATTCTTTCTATCTTGAGTTCCTAAGTGTTCTTAAATTTTATTGTGTGGAACTACTCTCTTTTGTTGTGTGAGGGCGCTTGATTCATGAAGGAAAGGTAATGTCAGTAACCTCTATGTTAGAGTAAGTGGGTGATTGTGAATAATGCGTGGTACTTGTAAGTCAAATATTGAGGTGAAGATGTTACGCTTTTGTGCTTAGTCTATTTTAATTATTCTTGGTGTGATGAGTTAAGAGAATTGTTTAAAAATGTCGTGTCTATATAAAGTGTAGTTTGACTACTCGAGGACGAGCAATGCTTTAAGTGTGGGGTGTTAATGATAAGCTATAATTGTTAGTAAACTGTATTTGTAAAATAATTCTGGAGATAATAAAAAAATAATATTTAAACAGAAATGTAAATGAAATAAAAATCAATTCGAGCCCACTGAATTCACAGTTTTTCCTTAAGAAATTTAATCCCCTCCTAGTACCCAAGGTTATGGATTATTTCCTCCCAGGATAGAACGAATTATACACTGGTGTAGTGGTACTTCAAACACTAGTGTTTCAGCGAACACAAAGTTCGGTAGCAAATCACACTTACTATTACTTTCTTTGAAGTTAAAATATGCAGAAGAAAGGAGGAGAACTCAGAAATTCGTATTGAAAATCTGTGAGAATGGACTTGTATTTATAGCCAAAGTTGGGCTGAAATCTGAAGAGGTGCAACTCTTCAGAATGGTTGTTTTTGCAAAACGGTCATAGCATAAATGCCATAATAAAGAGGAAAAATTGAAGAGGGTAGTTAATTTTCTGTTACAAAAATAAAAAACTGAAAATTGGATAACTGAATTGAATTTAATATTAATATTTTGTTATTAAAACAAATATTTAATAATATTTATGTTAATATTTACTATTAACAAATAAATTTGGTCCAAATATTAATCAATTGATCGATCATTTGACCAAATCCGAAGCCAAAGTCGAAGCCAAGCCGAGCTGAGCCGAGCGAGCGACGACGACGGCGCGAGGCTTGCCTTCTTCTCAACTCTTTATGAGCTATAAGAAGAGCAATTGTTTATATACCCATCAAAAACCTTTTCCTCTTCCCATAAAGGACAATCAAGGAGGGAAACTCAAATATTACTCAAATATTTTATTTTTCCCTCTATTTCCCATTCACCCTATTTTAAGCATTAATAGCTTTAAGAAAACTCAACAATCCCCCACATGAATGGGGAATGGCTATATCACGGAAGTATGCATGAAAAACTGTGTGATTTTCAAGCAATGATTAATTGCATCTAGATAAGTAGGTTTCCCTTTGAACTTTTCGTAGTGAACTTATGTCGGATATACTCGGTCAATCGGTAGATTTGATATCTTTGAACCATCGAACTTTGGTATATACCTAGACAACCATAAGTCACACAATTAACGCTTAACCGTCTTTCGTTCTCATTGTTGTGTTCGCTTCAGCCATGACACCGCCTGGTTTCATAAGTGCATAGAGAACTGGCATTGCGAAATTCTCCTTGAAGCAGCTAACGTTTCACACTTACATAGGTGATTCCTAAACGTGTCATCCCGTAGATATACTATTTGATATACCCCGTATCAAATTTAGAAATCATTAAAAAGCTTTAATGTTTTATCCTTGGTACTGAACATTGTCTCATCACGAGAATGGACCAAAAGTTTAGTTGACAATGTTGAACCGTCATTAATGACTTTGTTTGATCTCCTTGAACCTAGATCTTGGGATCTGCAGTCTTCTAGATAGAGTTACCGTCACTATGACTTGTTCTCGGCCATAGTCTCATTCCCCTTGATGATTTCTCAACTATCTCTCTAGTTAGACCTTTTGTAAGCGGATCCGACACATTATCACTTGACTTTACATAGTCAATCATGATAATTCCTCTAGAGAGTGATTGCCTAACGGTTTTATGTCCTCGTCGTATATGACGAGATTTACCGTTATACATAACGCTCCCAACCCTTCCAATTACCGCTTGACTACACAATGTATGCATATTAGTGCCAACGGTTTGGGCCAAAATGGAACGTCTTCCAAAAACTTCCGGAGCCATTCAACTTCTTCACCGGATTTATCTAAGGCTATGAACTCAACCTCCATTGTAGAGCGGGAAATACAATTGTTTGGACGACTTCCAAGGTACCGCTTCTCTACCAATAGTGAATACATATCCACTTGTGCACTTGGAATCAGTTGATCCGGTGATCCAATTTGCATCATAATATCCCTCAATGACCGCAGGATATTTACTGTAGTGCAAAGCAAAGTCCTGTGTATGTACTAAATATCCCAAAACTCATTTCATGGTCATCCAATGAGATTGACCTGGATTACTTGTATATCGACTCAATTTACATATAACACAAGCTATATTTGGCCGTGTACAATTCATGATGTACATTAAGCATCCCAATACACGAGCATAATCCAATTGTGATATGCTTTGTGTCATGACCCAAAATCCCTAAGGTCGTGATGGCGCCGGACACAAGGTCAGGTAAGCCAAATTAATTGAAATAACTTTCCGGTTTTAACATTTGTGAAAACATTTCTTTTCACTTTATTACATGATAATCAAGTAAAAGTCTGTTAATTTAAAAATGGTGATTTAAAGATTTCACTTAAGCACTTACATCCCAATACATATCTCAGAACCCGGTGTCACAAGTACATGAGCTATTTCTAAGAATTCAACAATCACTACAAAGCATGTACGACATACAGCTGGACAAGGAAATTTAAAACGAAATAGATACAGTATGAAGGTGACTCTTTCAGCTGCGGATCGCCTCCGGATGATGAAGTTTGCCTAATTCTCCGAGTCCTCCGCATTGCTATGAAAGTACATGTGCAATAAAATGCACAATAAGTGTAGCATGAGTACAAAAATAACGTTTACTCAGTAAGTCGCCTGCCTAATCTCAGAGAGGTAGTGACGAGAGGTCAAATTAGACACTTACTAAAGGTCCATTTGAAATATTTAAGATTGACACTAAGCATGGTTTTATCATAGGCAGTTTATGAAACAGGATTTAAACATCCTTCAATTTCGTTCACATTTAACACTTTATATCTTCGTCATATTAACAATTAATCAACATGGTGATTTAATCAAATAATAATAAATCAACGGAAGGAACAACTTCTTCCAAAAGTCTTTTTAATAACGTTAAAATCCCTGTCATTTCAATTGACAACTTAATATTTCAGGCCAAAAATCAGGCAAATATCATAGAAACTACGCAGCAATATCATGCGCAAGCAATGCCGAGGGTCTAACGGCGCGGACCAACAATAATAAAATATGCACTGCCGAGGGGTCGATCGGCTCGAACCATAGATGCATCTATCTGCCCCGCTCGCGAATCGATCATGCGACGCGGTTAACATAATACGGCTAGTGAATTCCCATTATCACCCAAATCATGCAAATCCTTAAGTAGTAGTCTATACCACCATAATCCTTCCGGAGTCCGCCTACACCTGGCAGGCCATAACACTCAAATGCTCCCACATAAAATCAGTTACGATGGCCGACAAGCCTCGCACACACCGGCACAAACCACATGCATAACCAAATCACATCAAAGGAACCAATCACTGCCGCAAATGTGCCGTTTCATCCATGGCTAATCAATCTATCTTCTTTTAATCATCATTAATTGCCTCAGGAACAAAAACAACTTCCTTCAAACCATATCAAACTCAACCCTCACTCATCCCGAGTGACCTTGATTCACGAGACTATGCTCCCCAAATCCTGCAACCCGTCTCATACCCTTCTGATAATCTTTTCTTCAATCCGGAGTCTATTTCTCTCATTCCTCCAATATTCTCCTGCATGCTGAAACGTATCATAGAACATTCCAACCATCCTCATTTTTCTCAGAGATTACTCTGCAAAAGCTCGATTCTCGATCATACTGCTGCTTGAAATCCTTAAACGTCGCATTTTTTAACTTTTGAACTCACTGGGACCGCTATTAAGAGTCACCCACTCTGACTGGCCCCGAATACAATCAACCCCAAGGCTCTCCTAGCACATGAACACTTTTTTCAATGAAACAGGTGACAGAGTCACTATCCTTACAACTCGCCCATGCCTTAAGCATAAACTCTGAATCTTCCAAAGCCTAACCCTGATCTGACAGGGCCAACTTTTGCACATATTCATCAAATCCCATGCACAATTACCATTTTACTCCTTTTTCCTTAGCTGAAATAACTTACCAAGACGCCGACAATCCTCAACCCCATGCGAAGACAATCCTACGACCCAACTGCAGATGGTGGGACTCCCCCACTTAACCCGAAGCTACTCCTTGCACCACTCTAGACCCTACTGAGATCCTTTCTCCTTTGATAACACGATATTGCTCAACCAATCCGTCCAATCCTTCCAAATTCCCTTGCTAGCAATCCCTGAATACTCGAATTTTCAAGCATTATTCACACATTCTATCTCCTACCAACTAGCCACCAGAACCCCTCACAGAACCTGCCAACCCCGCCATTGCTAACCTATCCCCAGAAGACAACCCACTTGTAGAAATCACCCGTGGACACCTCCCAACGACATTGAAATGCACGCTCTCTGTGAATTTAATACCCCATCCTACGCCCTGCTTCATTTACCAACTTAATAGTCCGTCTTCTCCTCAGGGACATCCATTAAATGTGCGACAATATCTCCAAATTCCAAGTTGTGATGCCGCTCCCCCACTTTGTGACTGCTCGACTTCCGCTTCTTACACCTGGCCTCCTAGAAGTGGAACCACCACCTAGCCTCATTCCAGGATCATTTTTTGACAACCGCATTCTTCAATACTTCTTCTCAATACTCTGACCCCACGCAACCGAAGAAACCATAGCACCGACAAACCTAACACATTCCATTTGATCAATGACGACGACTACACGTCACAGGTGCATATCCCACCTCGCGTGAAGACACCACGTCTTACTACTTTATCAATCCCAACCGGGCCATTCATACTCCAAATGCCTTCCCTATTCCGGAACTAAAACACCAAAATCTCGGAATCACACTCTGAGAAGACCCCCCCCCCCTTCAAACCATTCATCTCTCCCAACATACGGGAAACGTTCTATCATCATATCGACATAGCGCGACAATCAATTGCAAACATCATCACTACCCGAGCACAGCCTTAAGGATCCCAGAAACACAGCTACTCAGCTGAAACAACATGTTACCCTTTCGCAGGGCCATAACACAACCACGACCATTTACACATGGAAGCATCTAGAATTACATTCGTAGCACCATTTACATTCCTCAAATTCCTGATCCATAGCAAGCACTTCACGACGCGTAATATTGAGTAGGAATGAACATAGGCATAAGCCTCAAAGGAACCAACTCGCACGATGAAGAATCAAGAAGGTAAGTACTCCTAACAACCTTGTAGCCTCTCAAAGATAAGTATAGACGTCTCCGTACCGATCCGCAAGACTCTACTAGACTCGCTCATGACTCGTGAGACCTACGGGAACCTAGCGCTCTGATACCATGTTGTCACGACCCAAAATTCCTAAGGTCGTGATGGCACTGGACACAAGGACAGGCAACCCAAAACATTAACTAATTGAAATAACTTTCCGGTTTTAACCTTTGTGAAAACATTTCCGTTAACTTTATTACATGATAATCAAGTAAAAGTGTGTTAATTTAAAAATGGTGATTTAAAGATTTCACTTAAGCACTTACATCCAAATACATATCCCAGAATCCGGTGTCACAAGTAAATGAGCTATTTCAAGAATTCAACAATCACAACAAAGCCTGTCCTAAATACAACTGGACAAGGAAATTTAAAATGAAATAGAAATAGTATGAAGGTGACTCTGTCAGCTGCGGATCGCCTCCGGATGATGCAGCTCGCCTAAGTCTCCGAGTCCTCCGCATTGCTATGAACGTACATGTGCAATAAAATGCACAACAAGTGTAGCATGAGTACAAAAATAATGTGTACTCAGTAAGTCGCCCGCCTAACCTCAGAGAGGTAGTGACGAGAGGTCAAATTAGACACTTACTAAAGGTCCATTTAAAATATTTAAGAGTGACACTAAGCATGGTTTTATCATAGGCAGTTTATGAAACAGGATTTAAACATTCTTCAATTTCGTTCACATTTAACACTTTATATCTTCGTCATATTAACAGTTAATCAACATGGTGATTTAATCAAATAATAACAAATCAACGGAAGGAACAACTTCTTCCAAAAGTCTTTTTAATAACTTTAAAATCCCAGTCATTTCAATTGAAAACATAATATTTAAAGCCAGAAATCAGGCAAATATCATAGCAACTACACAACAATATCATACGCAAGCAATACCGAGGGTCGACCGGCTCAAAGCATAGATGTATCTATCTTCCCCGCTCGCGAATCGATCATGCGACTCGGTTAACATAATACGGCAAGTCTGCTCGCGAATCATACATGCGACTCAGGTGCTAATATGAATACACACACAAATACAGGGTCTTCCTACTCGCGAATCACTCAAGCGACTCAAGCACCCAATGTTACACATATCCACATAATAAATTCGTATTTTGTCAAGAAACCCATTTTTGTCAGGAAAGTGGTAAAATCTTTATTAAAAGAAACATGAAATATGGTTTAAAATCTTTGTTTTTGAAACTCATTTGTCAAGTTTAGTGATTCTCCATGATACAACCCAGTCCAGGTACACATATATACACAGCGGAAATAATTCTCTTTTTAGAAGGTTCACAATACGATCCCTAGCTTTCCTTTAGATATTAAATTACGTTTTCGGTCATATTAGCAGTTTAATATTACATGCAGGGTTACAGGTACACACATAAAGCATGCTAGTGGGTCCTAAGCTACCCGGACATGGCATAATAGTAGCTACACACGGACTCCCATCACCTCATGCGTACGTAACCCCCAAAGATAATAGCATATATTTATTTAATTCACCTAGGGGGACGATTTCCCCTGACAAAGTTAGAAAGGAGACTTACCTCGCTCCGAAATTCCAACGCCGGCTTCCAAGACCTTCCGATGACTCTAACGGGCGCATAACGCTCCGAAACTACCACATAAATGAAAAAGCAATAAAAATTCATCCTAATACTCACAACAAATTCAGATTATATACTTCCCCAACTTCGCTCGGAGAAATGACCAAAATGCCCTTGGGCCCACGTGCCCGAAATCCGATATTTCTCGAAGATACATTCTACCCATAGACTTACTAACTCAAATATATAATTTACTCAAATATTCATGCTCAATTCGTGGCTAAAATCCAAATTTATATTTTCTAGGTTTTTCTTCAAAACCCCCAATTTCATACCAATTTTCATGTCTAATCCATGTATACAATCTTGTATCTTGTATTTAACTTACAAACGGGAGGAATTTACTTACCTTGACAACGCATGAAGTAATCCTCTCTTGAAGCCTCCCCAAAATCGCCTAAGCCATGAGAAAAATGAAGATAATGAACCAAATTTCTTGTTTTAAAACATTCTGCCCAGGTCGATTTCCGCACCTGCGGTCCTTCCTCCGCACCTGCGATCCTGTAGGTGCGACCAAATCTCCTGCACGTGCGGTTTTCCTCAACTTCAGCCCAATCGCACATGCGCCACACTGTCATCCATCGCACCTACGGTCCCCAACCAAGCCTGCCCACTCTCGCACCTACGGCACCCAAGCCGCACTTGCGGCTCCGCATCCACGGTCAAAGCCTCGCAGGTGCGGTTACACAAGATGACAACAGCTTCAGCCCTTTTTCCAACCTCAACTTTGATCCGTTAACCACCCGGAATCCACCCGAGGCCCCCGAGACCCCGTACAATCGGACTTCAACCTCACTGATGTGCACTTCAACCCCAAATTCATGAAATCCTTCTAAATTGCTAACTTCCATAATATACGCCGAAACTCTCCAGGATTATCCAAAACCCGATCCGGACATACACCCAGGTCCGAAAATCATCATACGAACCTGCTGGAACCTTCAAACCCTGATTCGGATATTGTTTACTCAAAATTCCAATCTTAGTTGATTTATCCAACTTAAGGCTTCTGAAATGAGAATTTTCTTTCCAATTCAATTCTAAAGTTCCTGGAATTCAATTCCGATCACGCCCACGGGTCATAATACCTTAAACGGAGCTGCTCACGACTTTAACCCGCTGAACGACGCGCTAGAGATCAAAACGATCGGTCGGGTCGTTACATTCTCCCCCACTTAAACCGTCGTTCGTCCTTGAACGTGCTAAGAACTTCTCTGGAGTTACCTGAAACCACTATTTAACATCTCGAGTACCTGCCCGTGCTACCACAACCCAGTCGAGCACAATTGCTTGGTCAAATCTGGAGATTTCTTCTTTATCCATATAATAATCCCATAATTCATTCGAACACCTGAAATTTCTCTAGCCAGGCCTAGTTTCAATAAATATAAGCATTGCATCAACTAGCACACGATATACCATATCACAACTGCATACCCTTGCTGAATCGGCACCATGCGCCCCATAACTCATCGTCTGACCACAATGATGCTCCCTGAACCCTATTAGCCAAGGTCCACGAATCTGATGTTCCAGATGCACCTCATAAAAATTATACAGACATCCTGCTATAATGCTGGCGATATAACCACAACGGAGGAAATATGCAGAAATTTACACTCAACTGCAGAGTTAACAAATCCTTGAATACCTCATCTTGACTAGAATCGTCACTTTCATTATGAACCTGAATGATGGTCTTTATTCTTTAATATACACTTCACATAACCTTATCGTACTGATCCCTGGTCCGATAATCTCGTCTCACCCAGTATGAACTGCTCAGACAGTAAATCACCCCGAACATGGCTAACAGCCTCACATGATACCGCATCGCCCAATAGGCCATAACTTGAACATGATAATGAGAAACGACTCAGGACGGAACTACTCAGCTCACGCATCTAATATGAATTCTTACCAGAAAATGGGAAATAAATCACAAGAAAAATAAATACACATTAACCCTTCTCATCATCACACTGTTGCGGCGTACAACCCGATCCGAATAACATACCCACGGCGACGTGCCACCCGATCCACACATAAAATTTACCTAAGAAGATATATATACGGAGCTGATTTGCTCA